>WOGP01009112.1:0-10887 GCA_015342065.1 Leptinotarsa undecemlineata | reverse complement strand
TTGTGTTCTCCTTTGATACATATTTTTGTTTTAATTTTTGTTCTGCAGGTAACTGAGATATCTGCTGGCCTAAAAGCTCTGGGACACCCGGTATATAAAATTCTGAATAAGTTATCACCTTCATATTTTTCTGAATTTGTTAGTTTGAATTTGAAAGTGCACAAATATGACACATGCTATGACATACTAATTTACATTAATGCAGAACAAATAGGAAAAGTGCCATGAATTATTCATTTTTCAAAGGGTTTGATGCATACAATAGATTACCAAATGAAATTGATTCTAGTCTTTCATTAGGTATTTTAAAAAAACAATTATTGAAATCCATCCATAATGCTAGATAGAATGATGTTTGGTAAGATAATATTAATAAATATAATATTTGAAAGTTGTTTTCTTCTTTTTATCATTGTGTTGGAGCTGCACCTATATTGCAATGTATTTTTAATAGCATATGTCATTATTTTTCAAACTAAACATTTTTATTTTCAATTTTGAACTAAATCTACATTTTAAGTTATTTCATAATTGATTTCAATTTCTATGTTAGTAATATGTTTCATATAATATTGTGTATTAGGATTACATATTTCAATAAATATATTCTTCTTCTTCTTGTGTTGATTAGAAAAACTTTTCCGCCAACGTTATGCACGATAAAAGATGTATGTATAAAAGTACTCACAGGATGAAAATTCATAAGGGGATTGAGATTATCGTGTCAGGTTAAATATAGAATGTATGATATGATGTGCTACTATATACGATGTATCACTATGTATCAATAGATACTGATACTGATCGCAAATCTGTCATATTTGAAACATTGATTTGTATTTACACATAATTTCCTACCTATTTTTGCATGAATGAGGTTTGGTAATTACTTGTCAGGAGCAGTATGCTTCTGATATATATCTGAAATCATTTCGGTTCCGAAACATATTTGATTCTTTGATTTCTGAAAATGGATACATAACGTTTTGCAGAAATATATGTCATAAGTAAATTCTATTAGAGAATGTTGAAAGTATTGATTTCGAAAATATTTTCATATCGACAGTGTCAAGATTTAAGGTATTATCGTTGGAAATTGTCATTCAGATTTATTCCTCACATAACATAGTTATTTTGGATTATGAAAAAAAAAATTACGATTGAATAAATCAACAAATTGATAACCGATCACCGATAATTTTCTTTGTAATTCAGGTTTTACAATTCTCAGAGTCCATGTCTATTTGTTATTCAGGTCCATTTTCCAATATTTTCTCTCAAAACTATCATTAAAACTCCAAAGGGGATTTTTTTCAACAATCCTTCCTTGATTAGTCATACTTGAGTAGATACGTCGTCTCATATTTCAATAACCCTGGCCATTAAAACTTTCATATTGTTCTTGAACTTCTTTTTTGTTTTTCCTCATCAAGGTAAAAGTTCAGGAAGTTTCAGGGCACTAATTGGCAATATTCCAATTTATTTTATATCCACTGCACTGCGTCGATCGTTACCAGACATCAAGATGTAATAATTCCCTTTGAAAAACAATTTCTAAGAAAGTTTGAAGAACGAAACATGTGCAATTTATTCACGAAGTTTCAGAGGAACGAAAGTACTGAACGGAGAAGTTTTCTCACAATGACAATCGGAGAATATCCTATATCAATATTTCAAGTATTTGTATACCTGGCAAAAAAACTGAATTCTGAGGTAATGCTGTTCCAATAAATATGATTATATTTATTATTAATAAACTGAGCCGTTACTTGATAATAGAACAATGTTCAAACTATCAAATTTACTGAAGACGCGTTTCGCTATACACTACTCTCTAGTGAAGAGGATAGTTTGAAAATTGTTTTATTATCAACGATTAATAATAATCACCGATAATACCCACCCCTCTATGGTGTGGAGAGTAGCGAGTGAATGTTTCTAAGAACCAAACACAAGCACTACAAGCGCTCTCAGAGCGGTGCCTGTGCGAAAGCACACTCCAGATGAAAGAGTTCTAAAACAGTGAAGTTCGAGGTGTACTGAGTTTGTCTGAGATGTACAAAGTTTGTCGCGTATTTCTGAATTGTACCGCACTTATTAAAATCAAATGTGCTTCAAATACAAATACTTCCTTTGAAAGTATCTATCTGTTAAGTGAATAAAGTTATATTATTATCTATAAAGGAGAGACAAATCACTAACATTCCTTCGATTTTCCACGCTATCAAGGTTGCACGTGATTTTCGCGTCTTCAATTAGACGGATAGCTCTTTTCTGGATTGTATCCAGCAATTTCAGGGTATCAAGATGTATTGTATGTATCAAGACACATTGATGTCCACTTTAACCCCCAACAAACTTATGGAAGCAGAAAGCGGAATTATCAGACTTCACATTGCCGATGCCTAGGTTTTTGTGGCATTGAATTGAACCTGTTTACTTTCACCCCGAATTGAAATCACTTCTAGATCCTCATTAAGATATACAACCTCCTATTGCCGGTGAAGATATGCCTTCGGAGCCGATGTCCCGGTATCCAAATGGAATGACGAGACGAATGTGTTGTCGTCAGCAAAGTAATATATTGGATCACTGGGGAACACCAGCGTTGATGGTGAAAATATTCGAGGGTATTCGAGAGTAGGATCCTCAGGTGCATAGCCTGACCAGATAATAGATAATAATGATGAATTATTGAGGATAACAACCTAACATCTGAGACCTTTGGTGAGTTAGGCAAATCCTTACCCGAAAAATTATTACTGCCAATATCAATGGCGTTCGGTCGCTTCCTGAATCGCAATGGCAAAATTTCTGTTTTGCGGTTTGAAAGATTGAACGACGGGTACACAATATGAAATCAAATCAGCGGAAGAACACGGGTCTCAGATCTTATATGTGATAGCCTACAGGGCGCCAACAGACTCTCTATGTCTGCAGTCCATCACACTTTGAGTCAGGACGTGCTGCTTACCACCAAGCTGCACCGTCTTGATGTTATACGAATGCTAAAACATTATTAGTGAAGCGAGCAAGTATCCTGAAATTGCTCGAGATCCGCGAGAAACCTTCTGCCAATTTCCATGTGGCATGTTATTTGTAAACATCCACCGACATTCAATCTAGTCAAGCTAGCCCTAGCGTAGTTTTCTCATCAGACTTCACGACTGATGTTGAGACGGAGAGCAGAAAATTCTGAATTGGTTTGTCTAGAATCGGCTCGTACTCATTATACACAAGAATACTCTCCATAGTTTGATCGAGTTTACAAATAGGTATTTGAGTTATGAAGGTCAAAAAGAAAAGTTTTTGGCTTTGAAGAGAACTTTCTCAGCGATATATTTAACACACAGAACTCAGAATAGTATAATCAAACCTCTCTATGGCCTACATTAATTACCGAGAAGCATTTGATACAACTTGAGCATGAGCTCATCTTGCATTTGCTGAGATGCTTAGCAGTACCGAAAAAAATAGTGAGATGACTTGAACAACTGAAATCACTACACTTCGAAGGGCTTACTCTACTTTAGTATATTGACGGGCTAGTGTCAAAATAGAACGGGTCACATTCATAGGGGGAGTATTTCAGGGTGGTTCTGTAGATTTCCCTTTTTGTATCTCACTATTGCCAGTATCCGATATGCCCAGAAAAACTCGGATCTTCTTCAGTATTTTATGTTGGTGAAAAATTACACGAATGCTATCGGTATCTGGGAAAGACGAATGTACAACCATCGTTCATAATCTAGATACCAGAGAGACACACAAACTTCGGGATGGCATAACACCACTCACAAGAGACAAGTTCATTGACGAACTATCTTCGCGTCAACTGTCAGACAGATCTGGTAATCTGTACTTTTGGTTTGTCAGTTGTTGCTATGAATATGCTTGCCGTTTCGATCTGACTCATTTTTTGGATTAGTGAAGTGGACTTGGTAGCTCATCGATTTCGAACTTTTGAATTTATAGTATCTACATGATCATAAGGGAGTAGAAATTGGAGAATTTCTTCTCAAAATGCTTCCCCGCTTGATGAGCTTGATTTAATTTTTAATACTGAACGAGGTGACCACAACTATGTCAAATTGAATCCCGTTCAGAAAACCTCTATCAAGGCCGCAGAGTTCCCTCTACGTCTGCGGTTACATAGAGATGAGCTGGTGCATGAGTTCCTCTTCAACAAAAGTGAATACCTTGGCCTTTCAAACATTTGATATTTGTTTTCTTTAGGTTGAGTGGGCTAATGTTGGAAACTGAGGAATTGATTTATCATGGCCTGCCAGGATGGTGTCATCAACATACTAGTCTACCTTAGCCGTGTGATGGGTCTAGAGGTTCCTGACACTCATTCAGAAATATTGGCCGGACAAAAGCAGTAATGGGTCATTGCGTCTGTTTGGACACATGATTATCTGGCTCAATAACCACTTACTTCACGGTGTGGGAAGTAGTCAGTGGTTGATAACGCTGGTGTCCTACTGAACGTATCGGGGATTCGGAAACAGAGTCCGACTGGCGCAACCTTCAAAATTGAAATAAATTACAATTTGTACTTTGTCATAAATATATAAAACAAAAGTTATCGTCTGCAGGAATTTCGTTTTCAATGGCATAATATATTCTGTTTAAATCTGTTTAAAATATGTTTTTCCGTTAATCAGCGATCGCCCTCATACGAACGACATCTTTCAGAAGTTGAGAAACTTGTGCGATCTAAGGACTAACGAGGTCTCACCTTCTAACGTGTGATTCCTAATACGGATATATATTCTATTTTTTGTTTGCTTGAACATTCCAGGTCTTCAAATTCAATTCGTCTCGAATAGTGTGCTAAAGTTTTCATTTCCGACCTAATACGGTGCTTTTCGCTTAGAAAATTACGTGATTCCCTGCTAACTTTAATGATAAAAGAACATATTGCAGGCATTCCTTAGTTTATTGTTCTTTGTGGAAGTTTTATGGACTATTAGCCTTCCGAATAGAGTTTTTCTCTCAATCTTGATGAATGCTGCACCTTCGAGAAAACGTGCTAGCCGATAAGGGGTTGTATTTATCGCTTTCACGGTTACAATTTCCGTTTAGAAAAGGTGAATTACGTCCAACTTCAGTTAAACTCATTTGATATTACAGGGGTTTGAAGAAAAGCGTTAACTTCAAGTAGATAAAAAAATTTCATGATAAAACACGAGAAAAATTATTTAAAAATCATATGTTCCTACTTTTTCAAAGACTTTCGACGAATCAGTCTGACGTTTTTGCTATTGAAAGGATTCTGAACAGGCATATCATTTCATGTGCGTCCCCTCTGAACAATCACTAGTATACTCATCAAACTGGCAAATCAACGGATTTAGCATTACAACCTTGTAGAGAAAGTCACCTGACCTCTAGACAATGAGGAAATTATGGTGAGCATTTTACTCGTAATCTAAGGACCAAGTGACAAATCACTACCTGAATCTATGGCATATTTATGAATAGAAGAACCACTGCGACTCTTCAAAATACCATTAAATTTAATGTCACTATGGGTTGCACGTTGGACAGAGAACTTTATTTCTACTTCTGTGGTCAGTTCTTGGGACTTGTTTGATGTCGATGAAAGAGAGGTTGATTTGGAACTTTATGCAGACGAACTTGCCATCTTGGTAAATACTACGTAGAAAAGGGTAACCTACGATAGATATAACACCGAACGTTAGGAAATTATATTCAGGTGCCAGAGGAACCAGATATCATTTCTGGTCAGAACTGTGATAGTTCCTTTCACTAGATAAAGCAGCTTGTAAAATTCAACTTTATTTTCCGTCAATAGAGAGTTTACTCAATTTGTGGTGAAAATGAAATATCTAGATATCATTCCTGATGAAAAAAATCTAGATATAATTCCTGAAAAAAAATCAGCTGGTATCTCAACTTGGAAACAACTCCGTACAGAACCAGAATATCCTTTTAGATAGGATAAAATTTTGGAGCATGAAATTTTGGAGCACAGGGCATAACAACTACATTTGGAAATTGTAGACTTACCTCTGCTCCATATCTTTATAGTTCCATGGTTTTTATTGAATCAACATGAGCGACATTCAGAATATTGCCAGTTGCACAAAAAGGGTCATATGGAGCATAGCAAAGACAACTGGTCCACACTGAAATTCACATCATACTGAAAATAAATCAATCCTAATCCCGAGCAGACAGGAAGGGAAGAATAAATGCGGATAGTAGATATCTGTTGGCTTACGGATCAAAAACACTTTTAGATTCTGGTGCAGTTGTAAATAATCTGAGGCCTTGAACAGAGATCTTGTGCGACCGTAGAGAGACTGGTGTAAATCAACGTCACACATACATTTTTGGAATATTCTCTGAGATTCCGACGGCTCTAAAACACTTGACTCTCACTGAGTAAAGTGCAAGTTGATTCTCTAACAAAAATGAACAAAATCTGAATTCTTGGACGCATTGATCTGGGAGTTAGTGAAACTGAAACTAAAGGTTGAGTAAAGTCTGTTGTCGATGTATTGGATTGACAGAACACTCAGTCTCCGAATATCAATGATGAACGATGATTCCCAAAGTAGACTGCTGTAGAGCCAAGTTTTGATATCGATCGTCAAACGAGATTTATCTTGTATTTGAATGCAACTTCCACTGCAGGGCAACTCGATGGATTGTCATCCAATAGCAGACAGTGCTGCTTCGACCCACTTGGTATCATCAGTGAAGCTAGGCTGAACCACTGAACTATCCTGAAAAGAACAAACCCAAAAGTAAAGGTGATGGCATCTCCCTCTAGGAAGACTCTATCTATGGGATTGACAGAAGATTCAGTCACCCGGATATGACTCCATCGGATGTGAACGCCCCCAAAGCGTTCCATGGCAAAGCTAACATCGGCTACCGAACGAAATTAGTCTACTGTCTATTATTGCAGCTCCCACTACCAGGCAACTTGATGGGTTTGTAATCCAGCACCAGACAGTGCTGTTTTGACCCACCAGGTCTCATCAGTAGTTCAGCCTAGCACCACCAATGAGATCTGGTAATCTCCATCGTAATGAAACTACTGACTCTCCTGCAAGAAAGAGCATTGCAGGCGGTTTCATTCCACCAGAACAATGTTTGTTAAATCTGAATAACTCAAGTTCAAGATGGAGTTTGAGTTCGGATTATTGTTTGACAATCAAACGTCCCAAGACGTTTCAGGTTCCCCGTATGATTTCTTTTGTTGACGATAGGATCTTATTTATAAAGAAGTAAAACCTACATTTCATATGACTATTAAACATTATTCATGCACATTTCAAATATTCTAACTTGAGTAGTTTAGTTACAAATATTCGGCTTTTTGAATTCGGTTCAATATTCAATAATAATATTTAAAATCAAGTTCTGATTCGAAATAGATTCCACTAACCCCGGACTTGAACCTTGATTGTACAACTGGACCTTAACTGAACTTTTGCCCCTTCCAAATGTCTGCAGCTCAAATTAAACTTAATTACACACCGTTAACAATAAAATTGGCGTCAACGAGTATGCGTTTAACAGTAATATCAAGTATATGTTTAGCATCGGTGTGAACGGAAACCACAAACTGACAAAATGCGATTTTTAATGAGAAGCGTTATGTAATGTTGTAAATCATCGATCTTTCGAGAGAGTTTTAATTAGATTATTGTTCTCCTCAACAATGGGCATGCTTGAGAGTTCGCCGCCTCTTTCCATTGAAAATGTTTAAATATCCCAGCAAAAAGGCAGATTATAAAAGAGGAAGATTATTCATCGCTTAGGTCAATACATTGTAGGAGTGATCACTTCGAAACGAAGTTTTATCGGAGAGGCTGGGAAAGGAAAAACATCTTTAGACGCAGTGGATGAGGTGGTATGAAGACAATCGAAAGCATCTGGCAAAATACAACTATGAAGAATTTTTGCCCAAAAGATGAATATTGAAAATAAATTTTTGGGTTTTCACTTTTCCAAAAGAAGGTAAAAAGCCGAAGCGATAACTCTGCGACATCAGCAGACATCTTTAAAATATCGAAAAAAATTGCACTTTCTACAGACATTCAATGTTATAGACAATAAGATTTCGTACAATCTATGTTACCAAATTATTTTTAGGATGGATAATTTCGTAGATATGCAGTTTGTATTGAAAATAGAAAATCTCACTTCACAGAAATTTGTCATACTCATGACGACTAATTCTATATACTTTTTACATGTTACACATGTTACAAATTAGTTGTCATGATGCAAGTACTAGTGAAAGGTGATGTTCAATTTCAAATCAATTGATTCAATCTCATATCCACTTCATTCAAATAAAGTTAGAATAGAGATTGATAAACCAGAAGTTGATGATAATAAGGCCAAGAACTTTTTTTGTAGTACCAAATAACGGATCTAGATTCAGATCAACGTGTTCTGCGTTACCGAATATGAATCCATTCCAATTATCGTAATCTTGGCCAGCTCAAAATGTGCAAAGGGCGGAAAAATTCAGAGATGGCTTTTTAAACATCAAGCCCCCATACAGCCAATTGGCTATCTGAAGCACTCATCTTCTGGGCCTCTCATCTTTCACTCATCCTGCATACCTCTTGATCCATTTCCATCCATTCCTTGATCGAGAGGTATGTTTTTATGAAGAAAAAAATAATTTGATGTGACAGAGGAAGTTCAACTACTGTTGTTTACTGGCACCTTGCAGGGATATCAAGATTTTCTTCCGCACTGTTGAAATTGTGGTGTCAACAGAATTCGTGAATCTGTCAGCTGCATCATTGATGATTGTTCTATTTTGCTATCAGAAGACGCGAACTTTCTAGTGGTACTTGTGAGTAAAAACAGAGTGGTGTAACATTCCATTGAAGCCAAACTGTCAAGAAATTTGTGAGTTTTAAGATATTACCTTGTATTACAATGGTGAGAAAAGGATGATACTTTGTGAAATGAGCTACAACTTATCAGTTTGATTAGAAAGTGCAACTATTATTTTTTAAAGTACATATCTCTGAAAATATCACCCGAATTATAGTTCTGGTAGTCTCTACTACTCTACTACTGCTTTTGTAGCTTAAAGTCAGATATTTTCAGGCGAGAAAGAAAAAAAAATGTATATTTTGCATTTCAAACACTTTCTAACCATCCTAGACAATATATCAGTAACTGGCCCTTTTGTGAGTGAATCGCCTTTCTTTGGTTCTATTCATTGGCCTGTTACGATTTCTTGGTTGATGCAATCTTGGAAAGCATAATTGATCCAGAGAAACAGCAATACTCATAATATTATTTGTTGCAAAGAATATCTTTATTTCTCTGACTTCAAATAATATCATCAAACAATTTGAGATCTGCTAAGAGAAGGCAAGAAACAAAACAACTGATGATGTAGTTCGCAGTAGTAGACGAAACGTTTCGTACTACAATTTCCATTCAAAGTATATGTTTTTATAATATGAAAAATATACAATAAAGGACCTGTACAAACTAGTACAGGAATCATATGTTGAAATGGAAAAAAAACACGTTAATTGGTACTCGGGCAACATATTTTAATTTTGATTCCGTAAAAGCATCCACTAACAACAAGTTCATTTTCCGTTAGCTGATTCTTAAATATAATTGTTGTGGCAGAAAATTGACGAATGTTTTATTAATTTTATTTAATTATGCCTATAATTTGAGACAGTGAATACATGTTGAAAACTGAAAATAACTGCACAGTTCAGTTCAATTGCAAAGCTGCATTATTAAATCATATTTTTGTGTTCCATTTGGGAGTCAAAATTTGAGAGTGAGATGAACGAGGTCCAACCGTTTGATTTAAATCACAGTTCGGACGATTCGTATTTAAAATAATCTCGCATTCTCAAAGAACGGCCAATCCCCAATTCATTAAGTCCGGGTGATAACAAGAGATGACTAAACCTCTTCAGTCATCAACTGATGATGCTAACTTTATCAAATTGGGTTAGGTTAGGTAGATGTTAAATAACTAGTAGGTAATTCACAACCATTTTTCTCTCTGTAATATTAGGTACTATCTAAAATTCAATCAGGTGATTCATTACTGCAACTACCTAAAAAACCAGATATAATCTACAATTTAGTGAGAAAACAGTGGGAAAATATTAGGCAAAGGCAAATCATTTCGATATAAGAGAAGGTTGACTTTTGAATTCTTGACATATCACATATGCCTCTGTTAAGAGGTGAGCAGAATATAAGAAATTTTTATTTTTTTATTTTGAAACTGTTTTTGTCAACTTTTATACACGCGTTGAATGTTCTATAAGTTTGACCTATGTGAAACATCGGCTATGAACTACATGACAATGTATAAACTTTTTATCTATCTGACTCAAATGCTTGTTGTTGGTCGCTATTTGTTTCATTACATTCACTTCTTTATTGAAATGAGCATCAGAGCCAATTCTCATTTTTCACGGTTGTACTTTTGTTGATACAAATGGGAGCGAGAATTATCATTGATAATGTCTGTATGAACTTAAACACAAAAATTATTGAATCTGTTTCATTATAATAATTTTTTTACGGTCAAGTCCGAAACATTTTCATTTCCGTCATCATTCATGTCATGGCCATATCTATACTAATACATGATATTTCCTACCAGCGGATTATATTTTTCTTTCTGATTCATCCACGAACTTTTCTTCTAACAGTACTTAGTGGGCTCCCCATTATAAGGGTACCGAATAAATGAACTGTTTCGTTGAATTGGAAAATATTCAGCTTCAAATGAACGGCCGATTCACCCACCTCTTTGCACAAAATGACAAAATCCCGTTACCCCTCTATTCTAGATTATCCAAACTACCTAGCAACCCAATCAATCTTGTTAAC
>WOGP01009111.1:0-10888 GCA_015342065.1 Leptinotarsa undecemlineata | reverse complement strand
GTTGCAGGACCCTGTATATATATATATATATATATATATATATATATATATATTACACGTTCAAAGATCTTAGAAGGTGACGGAAGAAGTGATATTGGTGATATTTATCTCATCTCTACACCTTTTTTAAAGACAGGCACAACTTTGACAGTTTTTAGGTCATCAGGAAAAACCCCTGATGACAAGTTCTCATTGATAACATTTACTAAAGGATCACACATATATTCTGCAATTTGTTTGAGAATAACAGGTGGTATCCCATCTATACCACGTGAATATTTAGGCTGTATTTCATTTATTATGTTAAAGATTTCTATTCGGCTAACTGGTTTAAAGAACATTGTATTATTTGCATGAGACAGAGTATTTCCGCATTGAGTGTAAAAGTTAATGAAAGTGATTGCTATTTCAAAACGATTTGTTATAGTTTGACCATTGGGATCTTTCAGGGTTATGAATTTATCTTTGATTTTGGTTTTATTTTTGACTTGATTAAATACACTCCAAATAGTCTTGAATTTATTTTTTGAAGTTATAATATTGTGTCGGCTACTCATCTGAATTGGGTCTACCTGTGTGAATATATAAATGATTAAGTGAAGAGAATATGGCCTTTGGAGTAAGAAACCTGGCAGTCTCCCTGAAAAGATGTAATTTTTATTTGTAAAAAAATTGCCAATGAATTCAACTGTTGTCTCAAGCGACGAAAAACTGAAACGAAAATAATATGGAAAACTATAAAGTAATTTTTCAGGTATCAGCAGCAACGAATTGATGCAAAAACACCGATGCACCTCCACCAACTCCATCAATCTGCTCAATCTCCACGACGCGATAATTACCGAACACAACGCGGAACCTTACGAAGCGGAGCACCTCTCCGAATACGACGTCACGTACATGACGGAGCCGATTTGCATAATGGACATTGACTTTTACGACATCGGCCAGATACTCCACATCCTTAACGATACCGGTTTTCGTCCGGTCTATAACGTCAAAGCCAAGCAGGATGGCGTCTTGCACGCAGTCACAGTCTGGTTCGATCTGCATCTGACGAAGAACATTTCGATCACGACTGATCCACTCAGCGAGGACCGTGTTACCTGCTGGGAACAAGCCGTGATATATTTGGATCGGCCGGTCAGGGTGAGTGCTGATGGTTTTTTGTATATTCGGCTGTTGTGTATTGTGTTCCGTTGTTGTCCATTGCGTACCGTTGTTGTCCATTGCGTATTGTTATTACGTTTGTTTGAAATTATTTGCGTATGCTTGTTACCCATTACATTGGGTTGTTATGCATTGTAGTTGCTCAGGCTTTAAGATATAAACTTTGCCCTCGCAGTCAACACACATACCACAGATGATGTATGCCGCAGTAGCAGACGAAACGTTTGGTTCCATTCGACCGCGGCCTAGGCGCTCGGATTTTGTTCTCTTTCATCACGTTATACATCATCTTCTGTCAAATGTCTGTTACGTTCCATTGGTGTTCATTACGTATGGTTGTTGTCCGTTTTGTGTGGTCATCATTGGGTTGTTGTCCATCAGGTACAGTTGTTGTTTTAAGGTTGTCCATTGTGATCGGTTGATATCCGTTGAGTTCGGAAGTGGCTCATTGCTTTCAGTTTTAGTCCATAGCATACTGCGTGTGTAGTTTCAAATGTTGTTATACTTATCGGAGCCGCCGAATGGCTACTTTCAGAGGTGGCTTCTGATTTTTGTCGGCCTTTCGTGCTTGTCTCTCTCGCATAATCCGGGGTTGGTCTTGTTCAGTGCTTCGTGGAGATCACGCAGCGCTGGGTTAAGAGTGTGACCTAATTCCCTCGAAGATGTTTTCAGCGTGATTTCTCAGGTCATCCTGATACTGTGTACTAAAATTCAATTCATGATAGATATATCTTTGGGATTCCGAGCAAGGCTAGTATAGTACGCGCCAACTAAGATGAGTCAGCGCGGAAACGTTAAATCGTTCTGTGTTGAAAGACTCCGCCCATTTAGGTCAATAGCTATCTTCTGAGGTTCTGGTTTCAAATACGCATCAAAATGTCATCTTAGTTGGCGATTACTATACAAACACTATCAAATCAATCAAATATGACATGTAGAAACACAACAGTGTAAGACATCAATACATTTCTGAGTTCACTATAATTACTAACCCTGAGTGCCGACGGTTTGTTCATAAGGTTGTTGGTGGTTACATAATGATTCACGCTTTGCATTCGGTTGTTATTAATTGCCTTCGTCGATTGCGCTTGTTTTAGTATTGCAAATGGTTGCTGTCTATCCTAGAAAGTATTCAGCTCTCATCAAAACTTTGTAACACTTACACTGACTCTTTGGATTGATATATGAGGTCAAACTTGGTGCCTCTAGGTTTACTTTTTTGAGCCTATGTTTGTGACTCTTTCATTTTTTGTGTGTATTTTATTTGTCTGTGACTGGTCTGTCTGTTTTATGTGTAGACTGCTTTTTGTATTGTTTTAAGTCGTAACTCTCTTTGTTTCCTGCAGATCTCTAACAGTGTTTCCTATTTTCGCTTTGTTTACTAGACGTTTGTTTTTCAAATCAATGTTTACCGTATTTGTTGTGTTGCAAGTATTTATTTGTTTCGTTCATTTAAGAAGGTGCAGATATTTATAGAGTAGACTGTTGAAGTTAAACAGCTTCTTTTGAATATGTTTACATCTATTGCTTTAATTTTCAGGTGAAGGCAGGACAGATACTTCCATTCGTCTTCGCAGTTATAAACTCGAAATTGCATGTTAAATTTGTCTATAAGAAGCATGACCCCCGGAAACATTTCTTGGTGACAAAAGAAGTCATAACCTTCCTAAATGACGACGCTCTAGTAAATAGCATAGTTCAAATGGCCAATTCACTTGAAGATACCAATTTAATAGTAACACCTTGACATTACTAGATGTTCACACTATTTCAATCATATCTTGTAGGTTGTTGACGTCAACATCGTACCGCTACTTGGATTCCTGTTATCCAAAAACAACAACAAAATATATTACACCCTCAAAAACGATACAGACGCCATCTTTTTCGATTACATTATGACCCAAAATAACCTACCGAAAGACAGATTATCGATTCTCGACGAGGAGGAGTTAATTGGTTCGCAGCGGAAGTGTCTGTTTTTCTTTGACGTGATCAGCCCCGACGGTTTATTGGAAACTTGCCCGTACAGGTTGGGAAAGAAACAGAGGACGATCAAACTCCCGCAAGGCGTGAGAATTAGTGTTCAGCTGATTTATTCATCTTATATTGATCGCTGCAATAGGGTCTTAGATGAGAACGTTCTCGGTTTTAGGATTGGGAAATTCATGAATGAGTACTCGGTAAGAAATGTTTTTATTTCATCTCGAACCTATACACTATACAGGCTGATTCAACTTAAGTGTACACTATTGGAGGTACAAAGTCTTCAAAATTGTAAAAATAACGTTTTTACGTTATATATTATATTTGTTTCAGGAGGGCTTTTTCTTCCAGTTGCTAACAGAAGTTAAGTTATATTCCTGATCTACACATCTTTGTAAAGAGTTGTATTTGTACTTGATTACTTTTTTCCTTCCTTCGGAAGTTTACCACATTTTTTGTAAGATGATGGGGAAGAAGAAAGCCAAAAAACTTTTTCTTCAGCTTGAAGAAAGTAAAATATAATTTTCTATCCAAAAGAATACAGAGGGCTTTTCGTTAGGAAAAGGCATTTCATTAAAAAAGTCCTAAAAAGAGGTTACTTCTTCCTTCGGAAGTTTACATTTTATGTAAGAAGATGGAGAAGAAGAAAGCCAAAAAACTTTCAACTTGGAGAAAGTAAAATATAATTTTCTGTCCAAAAGCTTTTCATTAGGTAGAAGGCATTTCATTCAAATAGTCCCAAAAAGAGGTCACTCAAGTATTTTTTCTTTTTTGTATCTTAACGAGTATGAAAAATGTTATTTCTTTTCCAATTTAAATGATTTCCTGCCTCCAATAATGAAAAATTTTCCAATCCTGGGCACAACTTGTACATTTAAACCGATTTCTTTTAGGGTTACGAACATCCTAGTCTTGAAAAATTTGAACATACGGTGCATTCAGAACCAGTGAAGTTCCCGCTAGGTGGCAACGGAGAAAAAACCAAAAAAGTTAAGGTGACGAAAGGAGGCCTGGTGAACGCACTGTACATGTGGTTTGACATACAGTTCTACGAAGACATAATCTTCTCTACCAAAAACAGTACTCATTATAAAAAAACGTGTTTTTTCTTCGCTCCTAAGGTGGTAAAAGAAGACGATATTTTATGTATAAAGATGAATTTAGAAGGTCCTTATTTGAAGTTTTCGTTATAGCGAATAAATTGATTTTACCTTTGTTGTGGTGTTTTTATTGTCGGTGGTTTGGTTGAACAACATTTATATGGATGAGTTGGTGCAGAATAAACTATTGTTCTCCTGTTAACATTTCAAAATTCGCAAATTTCATCGTCAGGTTCTTTCAAAATTTTGTTATAAATGACATCCAAAATATTATTTCACACAAGTTAATTTATCATTTTTAGCATTCTATAAATGAAGTTATTCTTGCCGATTCGTTAAATCGATAATATATAAAACTTGAGAATTATGTATAAAAAATTTCATTGTAGAAAAGATTATAATTATTATGTGTTTAAGTACTGAAACAAAAACTAAACACAGACTTTCATTTTTATTTAATTCTTAAAAGATTATGAAACCATTTGTTTGAAAAAACCTACCACCTTCATCATTTCAAAGCTTTCCTTTCTCAGTCGACAAAAATTTGCAAATATAAGGTGCCATAATTTCTGGGTTTTTATTGTGTGAATCATGACCACCTTCCATGAACTCAAAAAACACATTTCCTAGCTTTTTCAGTCCTTCCATATTTCCCTTGTATAAGGCGGGAGGAACAGTCTGTGTATTGCCAAGGATAATTAGAACTGGGCATACAACTGGATCGTGTTCCAAGCTTTCCATGGAAAATCGGAGGTCATGGAGTGGATTCATGTATTTTTTCATTCTCTGGTCCATTGTGAATTTGTATCTGCCTTCATCTAAAAATGATAATGTTGATGAATCTTCGTTTGCCGCCAGCGACCATTCAAGAACTATAATTGATGTGAAAATAGTGACTGTGATTTCCGCGTTTTTGACCTCTGTTGCTAGGGCTATCGGTCCAGGGTATGAAATTTTGTTATTCTAACAATTATTTTTTACTCACCTGTGGGCTCTAAACATCTTTTCATAAGTCGATCGGCAGCTTCGGGCGTCAAAGTATCATTATATCTATTTACACTTATCCTGCTTTTAGCTTCTTCATAAGTGTACGTTGGTTGCGTTCTTTCAATCATTTTCTTTTCTAATAATATTTGCCCTTCTATCTTATCTGTCAGATATTTCTTGAAATCACTTACTTCAACTGTATGTAGCTGCATAATATCGATCAGTATTATTTTTTCAACCTGGAAAAAACAGTTACTTGATTTTTACGATTCTCTGAAGATATAAATACAAATTTATACAGTGGATACATTTTCATAGAAACTATTAAATATACCTTTTCTGGATAAAGCCTGGAGAAAAGCAACGCTATCTGACCTCCGTAGCTGTGCCCTAGAAAGATCACTCTGTTCTTCCTAAAATGTTCCAAGATCAGCCTGTAGGCTATTAGAAAGTCTACAGTGTGTATAGGCAGATGAGGAGGAAAATGAGAAGACCTTCCATGACCTGGCAAATCAATGCAGACGTAATAAAATTCTCGAGGCAGTAAGGGAATGAGCCGGTCGAATGCTCCAGCGTTATCCATTCGCCCATGAACTACGAAAACGTATGGTTCAGTTTTTTCTCCCCAGGCTTTGACTGAAATAAATGAATGATGAAATTCCTTCGAAAGGGACACTCTTGTGAGACAATCACAATTAATTTCCTAGTATGGTAAAACAGACTGGAAGTTTAGCCCATTGATTAAAAAGAGAAGAAGATATATCAGTATGTAAAAACTGACAGATAACAGGTGAATATTGGACTATGACTAGACTATAGACTTTCGTCTGATTGAGCTGCCCAGATCTACAAAAGTAAAATATTTTTTTATACTTACCGGCTATATGTCCCCACGGTACAGGAATATTGAATTCCTTTATACTTCTAGACTTCAAGTCTGTCATTGTGGTAGCTTGAATTTTTACAAGGAATACTCTACAAAATCAATATCAAGTGGAATTATTCACGAATAATAATTGATTATTCAAAGAATGCACATTTTGCGTGTTCTTGACCCATCATCTTATCGTCACATAATCGTTATTCATGAAAGGATTGCAATAGTTCATGTTATGTCTATTATCCCGGAGGCCGGTGAATAATGTTTTTATAGTTATAGAACAGTTGAAATATCACTGAATCCCTTTGTGTCTGCACATTGATTTCGCATATCTGGAAATTTAACTTCATAAATAAATAATAGCCAAATAGCATGGAAGAACCGTAGTAAATTTGCATTGAAAAAAGTCGATCTAAATTTATTTTATTCATACTGTTTTACCAAACAAGACCATCTTCTGTGGATGAGGAAACTTCTGAAATAATTAATTTTTGTAATTTTTCAATATAATCAGGAAAACTGTAATATAATTAATTTTTTATACACGAAGGTAGATTTTATTCTCCAAAACGTTGAGCACTCAGTTCTTTTAAGGCAAAATTATTGATTGCGATATGCTACTGATAGCGCATTTTCCTACACAAAAAGAATAAAGTGTCCAAGATATCATCAGAGATGAATGATTATTTTAAAAATGTTATTATGTGCTGTAGTTGAAAATGTGTATATTTTCCTTGCTTGAAACGGTCCCCTTTCGAAATACTGGAATATATATGTCTTGAATCCTTCGATTCAGGACTTTGTTCAAATATGTTATACGCAATTTTCACAGGGATACGGAGAGGAGTGCCATCCCAATTTAAAAATAATGACCTACAAATAAGAATTATAAATTTTAGGTTTCAGTTTCCTAGGATAAACAAATCAGTAATTTATATATAAATTAATACAAATTATGAAACAACAACAAAAATTAATTGGTGCTTCGGGGCGACTTGATTGATTCCAGTGGAGCATATGCTTTTTCAGCTGCTGGAAAATCCGGAAAGACCTGCAGTACCACACCATCTGAAGATCTTGATCTGCCATAACTTCGAGTTTTTTTATTTTCCGATAAAAGGCCTTTTTTAACAAGAAAATATCCCTAATATATTGGTAACAATTTCCACTAAAATCACAGAATAACTTCGTGGTTCGTGATTTTGGTCGAAGTTCAAGGTCAAATTTGTTTATTTGAAGAACTTTACAAAAAGTATTCAGTCTCAATTTTTATTTCTCATTTATGCAAAATTAAAATGAAGGATATCTGTAGAACTTGTCTTAGTTCTTCCACTAAACTATTTCCAATACGAACTGATGTTACCCTTGTTGATAAAATAGAAACTCTCACATCAGTTCAGGTAAGTTCAGTTAAAAAGAACTCCTCAAATGTAGGCACCAAGAAATATTTGTAGATTTCCCTGGATAACAGCAACTATCCTTCTACAATTTGTGAAGTGTGCATAGAGAACTTCAACAAATTCTATTGCTTCAGAGAAGTTGTTGTTAAAGCAGACAAGGACTTGAAGGATAAATGCAACATAATTTTGAATACTGCTAGAAAAAGATCAAGAACTAGAAGCCACTTAGACAATGATAAGAAAGCTAAGCTTAGAAAATTAGACAAGAAACCTGTCGAGAGGGAAAAAAATACGAGTGCAAAGAAGAGAGTAGAGTGTGAGGCTACTATCAAAGATGAACCACTCGAATTTGATGACACCTGCAGGGAAGATTCCAGCAATTTTGATGATGACAAAACTGACATAAAAAATGAGATCGAGAATATAAGTCTTGATGATAATGACAAAACTAAGAAATACAGAAAAAAGTTTAAGTTGAGGGAATGCGAAGAGTGCCACTTAACTTTTGCCTCTTATACCGACATGTATAACCACAAAAGAAATGTTCACCTAGCCCCAGGTATCTGCAATATTTGTGGTGTAGTGGTTCGTGCAGATAACTTGAAAAAGCATGTTCAGTCACACTCAGAGGATCCAATAAAGTGTAAAATATGTGACAAAGTTTTGAAAAACTCTGGTTCTTTGCGTGGACATTTGCTTATTCACAAAGGTCAAACATACACCTGTGAAACCTGCGGAAGATGTTTTAAAGTGAAGTCGGAGTATCACCGGCACTTGAAAAAGCACGAAGGTGAGTTCTTGATCTACTAGTTAAAATTTCTATGAACTTTTCTCAAAGTGCTAGTTTTTGAAATTTTCAATTAGACCTAAGTTGATCTGGGTTGTTTTTGAACGGAGTTTAATTATCTTTATTTAGATAATTTGACCCTATTTTGTTTATAGAGTTTGTGCTTTTGTCTTGTTTGATTTATTTTAACTGTGATTTGTAAGTTACTTTGAATGTATTTTACTATTTGATCATATTCTTCACATGTGTAAAATCATGATTAAAATCATACATATCTTTCTATCCATCTTTCAAAGCTTTATTTCTTATTCCTTGACATGTAAATGGTGATTTCCTATCAATTAAGCCTTGTTGCTTCGTTTTAAATTCAACATTACATATCACATAAATATAGAATTGATTGTGAAAGACACATTCATCTGTAGATCAATTTTGTAATGCTGCCAAAAAAAAAAAAACGAAAAAAAAAATTTTAAAAGTGTCATCGGTTTTCATAAATAAAATGTTTTCAATGGAAAAAAATGGAAGTAAGTGTATAAAATTTCACAGCATGCAATGGTAAAAAGAAGGTGTCAATTCATGAGTTAATTTGTACGGTTGTACCTCTGAAAAATAAGCCAGTACGCTTAGTTTTGACTTCAACATCATGATCACCAGAAAAAGTACATGGGTTTAATTAAAAATTTCCTGAAAACTTTCACCAGCCATTGAAACGAACATTTGATTTCAAACCTGCTTCTTATCAATGATTCCAGATCCCAATGCACGTAAGGTAATGTGCACATTATGTGGCAAAAGAGTCCGTGAGCTGAAACGTCACCTATTAACTCATACTGGAGAGAGACCTCACAAGTGTTTGACATGCAATAAGGGCTTCACCTCAACTAACGCTCTCAAAGTTCATAGCAGACAACACACTAATGAGAAACCCTTCATTTGTGAATATTGCAGCATGGGATTCCATCAAAAAGTGTCCTTGATGACGCACCTCAAGTCGAAACATAACATTGAGAACGATTGATATATTTTATTGTGTTACGTTTGTTGAATTTTATATTTGAAGGTTTTATTTAGTAAACGATGTTTCAACAAGTTTATGAAGTTACTGACGTTTACCTAACGGTACTGACGTTACTGGCGGTAAGCCGTCTAGTTGTAAATTAACTCAGTCATGACTGTGCAATGAAAAGTCATTAGACATTCATTTGATATTGTACATTTGTTAATAAATTTGATTTTGAGTGGGGGAAATGTTTTATGAAAACCAAGGTAATTTTTTTCTATATCCAGAACTTTTCAAGAAAAGGCAATACTTAAGGTTATTGTATGTGTAGGCTGGACTAGGATTTTCGAAAAAGTAAATTTTAAAGTAGCCTCCAAAATGCTTTTACATTTTTCGATAAATGTTTGGAGAATCGAAAAATATGGAGAAACAAAATGAAACATTTCATTTATTTGTTCAAAGGAGAACCCCTCTTCTACCATTACAATTCTTTTTCTGTGATATACAAATAATTGTGGTTACTTTGTTAATAAAAGAGAGGACCTGTAAATGAATAGATATTTTAATTATCCCTACAACTATAGATAATAACTACATCCAGAAATATACAAAAATAAAAAAAAAATACTGACTGAAACTAAGAAAATGTACGTGAAAACAATTAAATATTTGATTGGATTTTGAGAAAATTTTACGAAACAATTGCTTCTTCAGGTATTTTCATACTAACTAAACTCTACCGGTATACTGTTCGTGGTATATGCTGATCAATAAAGAATTTTGTACTCTATATTATTGATGCAGTTTATTTTTGTCCAAATTGTGAGTATTTTTTTGCCTCTTTTCAGGTTGTTGCTGTATGATGTTGATTTTCGGCCAGTTTTTCTCTAAGAATTCAAATTGAACCAAAACGCTGCCGAAAGAGCCCGAAAACTTTACCAGACATTTGGCAATGATATTGTTAATAAACGCACTGTTCGACGTAGGTTTGCGAAGATTTTAGTCTCGAAGATGAGACCCGAAATGGTCGACCTTCAGTAATCCGGGACGAGTATTTGAGCCAATTCAAAAAGACATTAGTAATACCTCTTTTCAAAAAAGGTGATTACTCGGTATTAGAAAATTATAGGCAAATCTCTTTCCTCTGCTTACTGGCTGAATTATTTGAAAAAATAGTCGCAAACAGGATTACTAATTATTTGGTGAAAAGTAATATAGGTACTGTGCAAAGATCAACATGTATTCAGAAAGAGTAAATCAATTGAAACTGCAACATATCACTTACTGAATTATATCTACAAAAAAGTGGATTCGAATAATTTTGTAATGTCTTTATTTTTTGATCTAACAAAAGTTTTTGATACAGTGTCTCTTGAATTTCTAATTGTAACACTAACCCAACTTAGTCTCCTAAATAACTTGTTGAAATGGATTGAATCTTATCTCAAAGGGCGTACCATGACTGTAAAATGTGAAAATATTAGATCAAGGTGCAACGACGTTAAGCTTGGAGTGCCACAGGGGTCAGTGCTTGGACCATTGCTTTTTTTGTTGTATGCAAATGATTTGTCAGAA
>WOGP01009110.1:0-10889 GCA_015342065.1 Leptinotarsa undecemlineata | reverse complement strand
TTTAGGAAAGAAAGTTATATGAAGTACTGGTGATATTTTGACCCCATCTATACATTCCCGAGAGGAAAAGAGGAAGTCCAGGGACACCCTGTATAGTTATGATATCAGGCAATTATAATGTAATAATTCTGAATGGCAATATTAGACTCCAACCTAAAATCGGTAACAAGAGTGTGTGGAGATTCGGCTGCCGCCTCTGAAAATGTAAATTCGGTAAGTGTACCTTATTGATCATATTATTGGCTTGTTAGATTATGTTTTAGGAAAAGCGTAGCATTATTCAGGGCTATGTTGTACTTTCATTTCAATAAACTTAAGCATTTTCTACGTATGATTATTATTTCTATGTTAATCCTACCATTTGAGTTAACCACAAACTCGCAAGCCTTTTGGGTCACGATATGTGGTGGTGGTGCCTTACATCACTTTTTCTGGTAATTTCCGTCATGAATTAATTGAAAACTTTCAACAAGGTACGCGAATATCATATTTATTAATAATTCTTATCTCAAGTGTTTGAAACATTTTTCATGATCAATCTGTATATTGAGATTTGACAAGTTGTCATTTTCAAGTACTTTAAGGAGTTAGAAGTTGTCAGTTGACCTTGTACAATTTTTGATAATTCTGATAGTAATCCATAACTGTTTTGCAGCAATAAACATTTCTAGACGGTTTTCGAAATGTTGAAAATAGATCATTGTTCGAATTGAATGAAGATATTCATGGATATAATACAAGAAATAAACACTCCATGTATATTCCATTCGCGAAAGTGAATACTGCTTATTTTGCTCCCCAGTACATGGGACCACGAATTTTCAACAAACTCCCAGATATCATTAAGCAGCATAAGAATGTGAGGCATTTCAAAAGAGATTTGAAACATTTTTCATTGGAGAAATGTTCTTATTCGCTTTCCGAATTTTCAATAGAAAATCAATTAATGTGACTACCTTATCTCAAATTCATATTTTATTTTTTTAAAATACTTTTAATAACCTTAGAATTAGGCTTGACAATTCCCATACATGTGACTGTCAACGGGAAATAAAGATTTATTATTATTAGGCAAATAACTACTAATGGAATACTTGCATTTCGAGCGTCATTACATACGTCCAGTAAATTGGAACAAATTATATGCTTTGAACTCCTCGAAAACCATAGTAGAGTTTCTATTAAACCTATATTGTCGTCTAGTAGAGGAACATTTTTCTCTTAAAAAAATGTCAGTCACATAAAAACTCTCTCAGGTGGTTTAATGACGGACTGATAAAATTAAGGGACACTGTTCAAGCAGTTAAGATAATATACGACACGACAAATGATCCTGTTCACAAGCAAGCATTCAAATTGATCAACAGTAAATATCAAACAGCCATTACCGAGTCGAAGAAAACGGCATACGATAAATTTATTATGTAATCTGACAATAAAATCAGAGATAGCTGGAGGCTGATCAATTTTGAAAAAGGCGAAGCAGCATCTCAAGTAGCAACTGACGTGATCACACCGCATGAATTCAATTCATATGTTACTACCATTGCAGAAACCATAGTAAGTCAACTACCACCCAAAGTAAACGAAAATTCTTTGAGATCACTTGATAATAGTCTTGAACCTACCTTATCTGGATCGTTTTTCTTTCGAACCCATCACTTCATCTGAAGTTTTCAATGCTATACATGAGCTAAAAATCTCCAATTGTCTAGATGTGTACAATCCTAATAGTAAGATCATGAAGGAAACATGCATATATTAAATGGAACATCTTACGTTCATTTACAATTCCTGTATTAGCGAAGGATATTTCCCAGACAAATTCAAAATCAGTAAAGTCATTCCAGTTTTCAAAAAAGGTGATAACATCCCAAAAAAGGTTATACTTCTATTTTGAAGGAAACAATTTTCTGAACACTAACCAATACGGTCTCCGAAAGTCCTGCTCGACTATTCAAGCAGTAGCTCGGGTTGTGAGGGATATAGTTGATGGTTTTGAAAAGGGTCATCGCAGTGCTGTGACACTTTGTGATTCGAGTAAAGCATTTGACTGCGTTCCTCATACAAATTTGTTGCATAGACTGAAAGAATATGGAGTCAGAGATGTAGCATTTTCACTTCTTTCATCGTATTTAATAAATAGAAAGCACCTCGTTGATCTAGGCTATAACAGAATATCTGATCTCCAGCCGGTTGAGCTCGGAGTTCCTCAAGGGTCTGTGCTGGGGCCTATTCTTTCCATAATTCATATCAACGATCTCTTCTATGATTTATTACCTTAAATTCTGATTCTGACAACTGTCAGAATCTGCTCGCATCAATGGAACTTGCAGAAAGACAAGCTGAATCGTGATTCAATTCAAACCTACTGAAAGTTAATGAAGAAAAAACACAAAAAATAATCTTCTCGGCTAATAATAATATTTCTGTGGGCAAAACTGTCAATTTACTGAGAATCACTCTTGACGATGCTATGAACTGGTCACCTCATATAGAGGTATTGAACCAGAAGCTCTCGAAATATTTATTTTTACTTCGACAATTGAGAAATTTTGTTAACATAGAGACTTTTATTTTAGCGTATTATGCATTTTTTCATTCTCACGTTAGCTATGGAACTCTACTCTGGGGTAGCACCTCCAATGTCAGAAAAGTTTTTACTCTTCAAAAGCGTGCAATTAAAATTATTTTGAACATTCCACGTAAGTCTGTGATCTATATTGAGACTAAGCATTTTTGTTGTTGAGCAAGATGTAACCTCCAGATCTTTATATTTAAAAATACTAAGAGGGTCATTCATATCACCTTTTGTTTTGTTGTTGTTGTTGTTTTGTTGATGCTGAGTGGTAGATGGTTTTGAGTAGCCCATGTTATTAATTTTTCATAGACCAATTCAGTTATTTCTAGAAGTACTATGGTATTGTTTGCTTCAATCAAAAGGTTAGTGTCGTCTGCATATGCAACTATATGTACCATAGAAAGGCCATGAAGATACTTCATTAGATCGTTAGCATAAATTAGAAAGAAAAGTGGTCCCAGTATAGATCCTTGAGGAACACCCTGTTTTATTGTCATTGATTGAACAAGACGATCGAGAACAAGAAGATCGAGATTGAAAACAAGGAGAATTTTAAAGTTATGATTCAAATGCTTTCATCTTTTCAATCTCTGTCAGTATACATTATTTTGCAATAGCTTCAAATTAAATAGTGGAATAGGCCTACTGGGGAAACCTCGTAAAAAAAAGTACACTAGCTCATATGTGGCATGGAAACGTGTGTATATTGTGACGATTAAAATTTTTATAACTTTTGGAATCGTTATATCTCAACATGACTCGTAGACAAAAATATTTATACATGTTCTGTAGATAATTGTATGGTCTACAATTTTTGTTCAAAGTATTTTTATGATGAAACTTACCGTTCTGCTGAAAATCGCGAAAAACTCCTTTTTATTGATATTTGGTCTTGAATAATATTTTTTTCATACAGGGGAAAGATTAGGAAATTTCAAATTTTATTTTTAATCATATTTTGAACAAACTTACTGATTTTCAGCTTGGTTAGGATTTTGGTAGCTTTGAGAGCCTAAATCGATCGGACTACAGTGGTGAAAAGTATTTTTCTACCAACTTTAGTAAATGACAAATATTGGAAAACAATGAAATAACTTTTTAGTTATCATTTTTTAATTATTTATTTTGCCAAATTTTTTTATTGGACGATGTACCTATTCAAACCTTTCAATATACATTAAGACTTCCCACTTGTGAAATATAAGTTTGTACCAACTTGAAAAAATTAAAATATTTAAAAAACTATTGAACATACTCTTGATTTTATTTCTTAAATAATTTTCCGAACTGAAATTGGTACTATCTTTTCGAACCGAGAAATAAGTATTTTCCTTTATTTATAACATATTATATAGACAGAATGTTCATTGTACATATTCATTGAGCCAATCACCCGTCACCTTGCGGACTCATGACGTAAAACAATGAAGTATATACTTTTTATATTTTGGGAACACTGTTGCTCCCTTATATTCTCACAGGACCTCTGGTGACTGGAAATGAATAAAATGCATGGCTTTTCCAAGAACATCGCAGATTTATGTCTGTGTTTGGCAATCTGAATTTCATATGAGGTCACTAGAGTGCAGTGCTTTATCTCTTGGGGTTTATGTGTGTCGTACGCGATGTTTTCTCCATAGATTCATGAGGGCAATAATAATATTGATGATGTCATCGCATGTGATGCAGTTGAATCTTTGATGAATGTCTTTAATAACACTGTGTTGTGAAATATTCACAAATCACATTGATACTGAAATGAATTCTGCATGATCATCATGAATATCCTATGAAAACTAATAACACCATACGTGATAATTAGGCAATATCAACAAATTAAATCATTATTCTTCCTATAAAGCTACGGTGTAGAAACAATTTTCAAGGTCCTTTACTCAAATAATTGCAACCAACGATAAGATTTCATGGTCGTTAGGCAGTTTTTCCAAATTATAGAATCTATTGATTTGCAACTGTTCCGAAAGATTGAGTTCTATAACTTTTATTCAAAGTAGCATGGTCATATCATGCATTCTACCAAGAAATGCATATTTCGCAAATAATAAGTCACATCTTTATTCAAAAAGCTATTTTCGTGCTCTTTCAATTTTCTGGAGAAAGTTCGATCAATCTGAGCAATATTCAAAGGATATGTACGTCGAGTCCCCATTACGGAAAGGATATCAAATCAGCGTTACACACATGGTCATATATTTCCATCTGGACTATATACGACTCATACATGAACACATCATGAAAAAGATCCCATATCAGAAGATATTTTATCAGAATGTTATCTTCCTTTGGAGTGCCGTTAATTATATCAGTGGAGCGTCAGCTTTTCGAAGCAGAAGCCTTTATGAATAAAAAAAAGATCCTATTTGTGAATGTTTTCAAGACTAATGATCCACATGAAATCAATTACCTGACAAGTATTGCTGGTACTACGAAATAACGATAATAACCTGGAGGCTGATGTGGTTATTCGACATATGCATAGTTATTTTTATCTGATAAATTAATGTTCTGTATTCCATACCAATAAAGGTGAACTACTTCCATTTTGCTTGTTTTCAACTAGAGAATGAATTGACGTTTCCGATAAACATAATTTGTCAATACAGCTAACAAATTTCACAGGTGTTGGACTAGCAGGGATAAAACATTTTGAGTGAAGCAAATTTTGTAAGTTTGAGGAAAATGGATAAAAAGAAGTTTCGTGTGTTGAAGCATTGCTTTTTGATGGAAATTCTTCTGGGATGAATTTCTTTCCAACTGTGAAAAAAAAAAACAGAAACGGGCCGATTACAAAAAAGTAATTTAACATCAAAACCTGTTAACGTTTCAAAGAATTTGAATGCTGTTTGTTCTTGGAACAGAAGAGGGCGAATTTCAGTGTGCAACTCGAAACAGCATTCCGGTTCTACCTTCTGTGATTCCGAGGCACAATATTTTCCTATCGTTAAACCATTGAATTTTATATCAGGCCTATGGCAGGGATCACTCCATTACCAAGCAACTTCTCCTGACACCAGCATTCTCTCCTCGCTATTTTTTCGCAATATCGTGCACGGTTTCCTTGTCGTGTCCCGGAGTAATTTTGGATCGAAAAAACTCCGGAGAGCGGCTAGGTGAATTTCCAAGGCGTCGTGGTGCATACTTACTGTGCCGTGATCTCCATGAAAAATGCCATTTCAAGCGTCATTAGGGCGGCACATATAGCCATCATGCAAATTTCGTCTGGTCCCATCGCATGTGACATTAAAACGATTGGAACGGTAGTAGAATATCGCTCAGTGGCCTATACAGGGTGATTTTTCGAAAACAGTCTAGTTGTACACTGCCGGGCACAACAATAAATAACCCGATGAATTGATGTTATCTTGGAAATTATTGTTTCTAATAATAATAATAATAATATTTTTCAAATTGATTTGACCTTTACTTCATGAAGAGCCATAGTAATTTCATAAACTTTGTGGAGTTTGTGAAGATCAAATCGTGAGGTGTAGTTCATGAAAATAATAATATTTATTTGTAGTTCCCTATAGCATTTCGATACAATAATTAATCAATCTATAAAACTGAATTACATGTATCCGAATGGTAATGTTGATCTTTGTTTTAGCCTTGGAGAAGAGAAAACTAAACTAGAGCAAAAACAAGAAGACAAAAAACAAGGAAACGGAGAGAAGAAAAGAGGAAGGAAAACATGTTTTTAGAAGTATAAAATCTATGAAATCAATGACATTCTGATTGTGCAGCATTGAGATATTTTTTGAAACAGCATGTGAATATGGAAACTTTACTAAGTTTATATTTTTGTGGAATATTATTATACATATTATAAATGTTATAGCTGGAGGTTCGTTGATATAGAAAGGTTCAATGTGGCTCAAATTCAAAGCATGTACATCGTTACGAAATCTAATTTTCTTATACAAATATGATGGAAATTATTATTTTATGGAAGAGGGTAGCCGAGTATGAAACGGGTAGCCGTAGTTTATATGAAATTCTGTAATATATATACCTGAGACATGATTTTCGAATTTTTTTAATTCAATTCAATCAATATATGAATCGTACACAATATGCAAAATTACTCAACACAAGCGCATTTGTAAATTTGATTTCAAACTTATTGATAACGAATAAGGATGAAGCATTTTCAAACTAGTGTTACGTCTCTGAACACATTGTGTGACATATTATGTAAATCTTAAATTTACGTCCATTTCGATACCTACATTTGTGTCACATTCCCTGGGCATATTACTGTATCATTAATAACAACATAAACAAGCAGATTAGTTTGGTTTGAATCAATTTTGCGGTTACGAACCTCAGATGATGTAACAGTACGCACTAGATCTTCATCCAATTTTCTATTAGTAACGTCACTAGTGTCAAATGATAGATATAGGTGTGTGTCAACCGCATACATATGTGAATTACAATGTATTGAACCAGGAACTAAATCACAAGTGTATACGCAAAATAATAAGGGTCCAGGTACAGATCCCTGAGGCACTCCACATTTAATAAATTCACTGCATGATTTTCCCTCCGAAGTTTCTACAAACTGTGAACGATCTTTAAAACAGCTTTCAACTGAATTTATAGCAGGTTCAGAGAACCCTATGAAGTTCAAAGTAGTAAATAAAATTATAAAAGCAGTCGTGTTACCTTTGTCTGCAGCTTCGAAAATATCATCAGTTATTTTCAAGAGAGCAGTTGTACAGCTGTTTTCTTCACGAAATCCTGACTGGGTTATTGGTAAAATAATAAAGGAATTATGCTAGCATTTGATTTGAAAACTCATTATTTTTTCCAATACTATTGAACAAGTAGTAGTAGGCTTATTGTGCGCAGATCGTTAGGAGTGTTTGGATTATATATTTGCGGAAGAGCCATTATCTCAGGAATCTTTCACATTTCAGGAAATGTGAATTTACTATATTGGTGAAATATGATAGTATTATAGGACAGCAATGGAGTAACATATCTATCTTAATCTCAAATGAACCTGTAGCTCTGTTTTTTTTCTAAAGAACATTTGTAAACAATATTTTCTCTTACTGGCTCAACGCGAAATTTGTCAATAGATATATACTTCTTAAATTACTGTTATAATAATTCAATAATTCATTACTAGTTACAAAATGTTGGTCAGAATGACTCAAAAAATATTAATTTATTTCAATAGGATCATTAAGCCTTTCTTACCATAATGATTAACTATTACGGATACCACTCATAACCTGATCAGGACATGCTTTTTTCTCATCTCTCATCATGATATTGGTTTGGTTTCTTGGTAATTTATAAAAGTTTCAATCAGTAATATTCTTAGTTTTTTTTTTTATTTTCTAAGAGCTTTATCCCTTAGACCGATCATCAGACACATTGTGTAGAAAATTAAAGGCCCATTTCTGTTATGAATAATTTTGCGAAAATTTTTGAATTTACACTTAAAAAAAGGTTAATGAATTTCTTTTGTGAAAATCTAAATGTGAATGTTAGTGAAATAAAATTTCCAACTTTCCCCTCACTACAAAATGATCAGCCGGAAAAAAATACTTTGAGTATATATTGAACAGGGTGTAACACACAAAATTGCTCTTGTCCATTGATAGTGAGGTTGATAAATATAAAATATCTAGGTATTATGATAGATCTGCATCTGAGATGGGACGCCCACTCTGATTACGTAGTCAAAAGTCTCAGAATGCTAATTGAAAGCTTCTATGATTTACGAGATATCTTTGATGAAGGAAATATTTAAACATTTTATAAATCTCTAGCGGAATTTGTCCTGAGATATTGTATAAATGCTTGGGGTGGAATGTATAATAATAATGTATAATAAAACAATGAAACGACTTTAAACAACAAATAACACTTTAATGAAAATTATATTGAAGAAACCTAGGTTATTCTCAACACATCAGCTATATAAAGATTTCGAAATCTTGAATGTCAGGGGTCTATATTCCTATCAATGCCTTCAGTGGATGTTCAAAAACAAACAGAACTACGAAAAAAATCTTGCTGAAAAATTAACAAGATCTGTTGAGGATCTATCTATCAGAATACCAAAACTCATAAAGAGTCATACAGAAAGATTTATATTCTATATCGTACCTGAACTATACAATATGTTACCCCTGAAAGTTGAGCATATAAAAAAAATGGCGAGCTACAAACAAAACATTAAAAGTTTTATTCTCGAAAACAATACACTAAATTTAATTTTCAACTGATATACCACAATAACTTAATACTCATTCTTTCTCATTTTCTATTTCCCATTATCCTATCCAACCTAACTAATATAAAATAATCCTTATGATAAGTTTCAAATTCATCTACTCAATATTATCATTATTATTTTTCGAAACTCGTACTGTATAAAAAAATTAATTGAGATACCCAAATGGAAGAATGAAACATTAAAATACAAGCATTCATTGCTTAGGTATCTATATATGTTTCCTATGTATTTTTTTATAGTAGATATTGTACCAAACAAAATATGGAATAAATCAAAAACACATTATCAGTGAGCCATGGTGGTTGAACCTTCCTTACTGTTACTGGCGCAACAATATCAAATAAGAGTAGCATCAAATCATTGAAATATTTAACCTTGTCATTAACATCCTGAAAAAACAAAATATCATCACAGGGTGACACTGAGGTATCAATCTACCTACTCCTCATTTAGTGACACGCTGTAAGGGTTTTGTGACTTGACGCGGGGGTCTCAATCTGCCTACTTTCAGGTCTCGTCGCTGGTATCTACAAGGGACTCAATCCGCGTATTCCTAAGCATCCACACATATGAATTGAAATAATATAATGCAATAGATAATTATATGAAGAAAATGAGTGAAATAAAAAATTATTTCAAGAACAGTGGCCTTACTTAATTTCATAGTAACAATTCAATACAAATGAACAATTCTTAGCAGTTGATCTGGCAAGTGATGATTATAGGGATTTGAGTTTTTTTTTTCAATTTTGTTATTTGAAGCCGTGAATTTTGTCGGACTATTTTCGATTAGCCACCATGTATAGTCATCATGCAAATTTCGTCTAGGCTCATCGCCTGCGACATCAAAACGATTCAAACAGAATATAGCTCAGCACCATATATTTCCTCCTTCTTTTGTTTGCCGGTCTGGTTTGCTGCCATTTATTTTTCTAGCGGTTGTGTTCCCCACGATTCAAATTATGATTGCATCGTTATTTTCTCTTATTCGCTTTGGAATGTGTTCGTACCATTTTTCATGGATGTTAATCCCGTAGAGGTTACTTATAATCCGGTATATATAGGTAGCGACTACATAACGCCGTTGTATATAATTCAGTTTAGCTAATAGGAGGCTTTACGATAATATGGGGAAAGAGGAATGTGCTTGTGAGGTTTTTATGTTCGAGTGGACCCGAATTGTTTGGACAGTGCAACAAATGAGCTGAATAAAAAAGATGATGTAACAATATTCTGTTCATCAACATGACAAAAATTAAATACAAAAATTTATAACAATAATTAAGTGTCCAAGAATAAGTGAAATATTAGCCGAGGCTGCTTTTCAACTCAAACTTGCAAAAAAAAAGTATTAACAGAAAACTATACAAGTAATATATTTGTGAATTAGCGTATATTGAGGCAAAAATATTGAAAAATAACTAATCTTCTCATTTTAGAACACGTTACACTATTGTATAGTATTTCCAATACCAACTGGAATAGCACAGAGAAGGAATTTCCGCCTCGACATAAGTTTCGGCTTATTATTTTTCAGTGATAGTTTTTCAGTTACTTATTCTTACAATCATATCAGTTGATCACCCTATGAAAAAGTTATCTCAAGTGAATTTTTCCGCCATGGGTACTTATGAAAACTTAGAAATTCAAGGTAGTTGATTTCCGAGTCGAAAACTCTAAAATACATCGAAAACACAAATAATCATACCAAATTCTTATCAAACATATATTAACAAAATAATAGAGGCCAACAAAATTGCTAGAAAAATCAAAATTCTTCTTCGTTATATTCGGATGAGGAGAAATCATCATCGGGCTAAATAACGATCGGATTTATGGAAATTTGCACATATTATTTGTTCTTTTCTTTTATAACGTGGACCACACAGTTGTTCCATACATCACTATTGCCTACTCCATTCACCACTCGCCTAATATTGTCAAGCACCACAGCATTCAAAGTCGGTGACTGATTACATTTCCGCAAGCTTTCTTTCATTGTGGTCCAAACCATTTCAATTGGATTGAACA
>WOGP01009109.1:0-10889 GCA_015342065.1 Leptinotarsa undecemlineata | reverse complement strand
ATTCTTCTTCAATTATATCGTCTTCAGAAAGTCACAATGTCTTCTAATCATTTCCAGCATCCAATTGCAAAATTCAAGACGGTTCGGAAAGTTTCGCGGTAACAGTGCCCGTACTCGTTGAAGATGGTGAGGGTATAAAAGTTGGTCTTTTAAAATTCGAAATACCATCATATGATCAACATTTAGCTGGAAAGTAATCTTTCTAGTACTGGTAGTAGGTTGTTCTTCAATCAAATTAAATATTGCTTCCTCAAGCTGTGGTGTTCGTACTTCTCGATGGCGCCCACCATCCTGCGTTCTTTTGTCGAATGAAACACATTCTCGTAATCGTTGATATTCTATGTGAAGGATGTTGCCGTTGAGGATACATTTTAGCATTTCTTCTGGAAACTTCTAACCCATTCCCCTTCGACAGACCGTAAACGTAATGCATATCACAGCCATTTCCTTATATGTGTGTGCCATTTTGATAACAAGTGAATTGTTGTAACAAATTAAGAACAGAACAACACACAATTAGTATTGATTCAATTTCGAAAATTCACAAACTGACTGCGTCATACAAATTTAATTGTCCCTATCGCTAATAGCGTCTTACTAGATAGATCAGTTTCGTATTTTCGCATTTATGACAATGTATCTCTGTAGTTGTTCATAAAATATTTTTTGCTACTAACTGGTTTATATTGGGCAAAAAACCCAAGAGACATTTTTTGTTTAGAATGAAACAGGCTATCGTAAATGAATTTCTAAATGGTAAACATATGATATAATAAAAAGTTACATTGAAAATAAATTTTAGGGGTTGCCTTTTCCACCCCTTACAACCATGAGGTAAACCAAATAAATTTCTGGCTAAGTGTCTTTTTGATAATACAAAACGTCAGGTTAATTTCAATATTGCAACTTTTTTAGTGCTTGTGAAAAAAATTGTTATACAAATTTTATGTACCCCATTCAAGGGGCTGTATCTTAACAAGGGATGCTCCAATGAAATTTCTTTATATGAAAGATGCTATCTTTTTTTTGATGAGGAATCATCTCCTTAAATGTTTTACACTTATTTAGTTACACCCTGTATAATATTTAAATCATTGCTAGAATATTCTACCGGGGTGTCTGTGGTGTGTTTGTGTTGCGTAGGTTCACTTAAACTAGGTCAGGGAATAGACATATTCACAAAAGTATTTACGTTGTTCACGTTCCATTTTTTCAAACCAACAAAACATTTAAGGTAAAATCTAAACATTGAAAACCTCGATGCACACAAAGATTACCGAAAACATAAGTCATAGGTTACAGTGATTATATATCAATAAAAGTATTAAAACAAATTTTAGTAACGGAAAATGATGTCTTTTCTCATCGTTTAGAATTTTGTACATAAAATTACTCACCTCTTTCACATCATGAGTTTTTTTGAGAACACCCCAAACCGTTCAACTGTCCGTTATCAAAAACTTTTTGTTGGATATGCAAAAAATCCACCACCACAAAATATCTACATTTGAATTCAGGATGGAAAAAGGATATTGGTTAAGATCATCCCAGAGCCAGTTCACACACTCTATTTATATTACTCTCATAATCTAATTCACTGTTATATATCTGATATATACGTATGTAAATAATTGACTTTCAAAAATTGAAATGTAGTTGATATTCAGATTCCAACCTTAAAAGCAATTTCTACCACGTTATTGTAAGTATCACAACAGCTTATAATAGCAAAATATTTCATACTAAGAGGGCGTTATTCTATAATTTGAAACTTATACTTTTGTTTGAATGTGCTTGGCATTATTTCTTGGTGAATGTTAGAGGTTCAGACTTACATTGTCAGAAAAAGTGTCAACAGATTTCTAATATGAATAAAAATGAATGAACGAATTATTGAAAGCACTAAGACCGAAAATAATTTCAAAAAAATTAGAACACGCCTTCGTTGGTTTTCTCTGGTATACCTATTCCATCAAAATTAGTGTTACGAAGGGATCGAAGGAATTTGTTGACGATAGGATGATTGTTTCTTCTCCAGCGACAACAGGCAAGTTTATATCTAAAAGAAAATATGTTGGGGATAAAATTGGATTATAATATTTGAGGAACGATCACGTCACTTGAATAGCAAAGACAGCTTTTAAAAAACTTGGAATACTTGAACTACAGTGCTCGTGCATTTCTATAAAAATGATTCCAAATCTGTTGATATTTTTTCAACAATGAAAGTCCGAACTTCGAACATAAAAAGTGCACCTTTGTATAATTTTATAGTAATAAGAATCCAGTGTTCAAAAACCATCTTCTATACCATATAGAACAACCCAGAGTAACAAGTGGTATTTGCGATTCCCATTAGGAAACACCATCTAAAATATTGACAAAAATCCCAAACCATGAACATCATAAAAAATTAGAGTCCCATAGCCAATGAATGTAACGCGTTTGGGCGTATCTCTATTATGCTTTGTATTAATTGAGCTCACATATTGGTTTGTACTTAACTATGTCTTGATTCGAGTTTGGACACTCGAATTAAAAATATGAATGAAATTCTTGGGCTAGTATCTGCTAGTATAATAATTCAGTTGCTTTTTTTCTTGAACCTTTGAAAAAAACGACTCATATACTTCAAGGAAAAACTAAGAACTCGGTTCAATTGATTTTTCCAACTTATACTGAAAAAACTGAGCACAAAAATATTGATTTTTTGAAAATATTGATTTTTTGAAAACTCTGAAAATTAATCTTCAATCTCTTGTGAGCGATGAGGCATATGTCCTCTTTTATGAACAAGAGGGAACGAAGCAGCACCTTTGACGTGATTTTTTTTGTTTCCTTTTTTTATAATCTTAGTTCTTTGAATTGATTTATATCTTCAACAAAAAAAATTACCGTGGTGCAATGGAGAATTGTCCAATTGCAAATCTTTATGATTTTTCGGTCAACCAGTAAACCCAATGAATATATCGGAATGACCATTTTCATTTAATCAACATAAGTCACAGTGCAATCCTCTTTTATGTCATTTGCACGTCATTTACCACTTGAAATTATTTTTTTCTTCGAGAGAGGAGAGGAATTATAAATATTTAACAACAATTTGGATAGTGTAAACTGGCCTATGGAATTGAAAATGGAGCAGTTACCATTCCAAATTAAACATCCATGCATTTACAACAAAATTTATTACAAAAATACATACAAAAAAATTTTCATGGGAGTCATAAAAATTTTTAAAAGTATTCTGGAAGGGAATTCTGCAGATTATGGTTTTTCTTCATTTTGGATTGGAATATGGAACATTCATAATATTCAAAGCTTTTTTGGAATATAACAATTGTAATAAATGTTTTTTAATGCGACCCCAACATAAATAAGCAATTTGTTGAAAATTGAGATGTATTTACATGACCAGCTTATAAAAAATGATGCAAATATACAGATCCAATAAGAAATGTTGTTAAATTTTAAAAATATAGACTTCACTAAATAAATTTCAAAATTTCATTACAAAATAACCATGGATCCGATTTTGGTAAACTATTATCAAATAACTTTATTCCTAACAATTAGTCATTAATATTTATACTTCCATTTATTACTATCATGAAATTAACCTTCAAATGTTGATTGACTATTTGCTACTGCATGGTATCACAAATATTTCTCGATGAATATATGACATTATATGCAATAATAATTTAGGTAAACGTGCGTGCGGTTTGCTTATTCATATCACTCTACATTTAGAATTGTAATAATTATATTGTGTGTTTTAGCATTTGTGTTCAAAATGTATAAAATTTATAATTAATTTTTGTAAAACCTAATCTTCAAGATGGTATAGTTTTCTTGATTTTAGGCTAAAAAGTGTAGAAATATTTTCAAAAACTATTCTTTTTTATTCAAGAGTTATTACAAACCTGCACAATTCCCATTCTCAATATTTATCTAAAACGAACAGTCATATTTATTCATGCCAACATTTGATTTAAAAAATATTTATATATACATCAAATTTTCTAATTTTATAATAACAATATTAGAACAAAATGCACTACTGCCACAACCAAATAACACGTAATCACCAACATGCAAACAACAGACAAAGGAGGGAAAGAAATTAATGTTAGTAATATAGGGAGTTCTAAATATAATTACTATTCATTCAAAATATGCCGTCATATTGTAGATCATATATGAAAATGATTTGCAAAAGAAATCCATATTAAATCAATACAGACGGCACCATCACACCATGACAAAGAAGATAATAATTTACATTTCCAACAAAAAGCTACAGTCGATAAATATAATCTAAAAACTAAAAAGCTACACTGGTTTTGGCTTAAAATGTAAGACTAGCATATTCGAATTGAAGAATCAATCATAATACTATTAAAACACTGAAGTTTTGTTTTTTTTTTTAAATAAATCAACTGAGATCATTCCCGGAAAAATCATAACAATCAAACTAAATGGTATAAACATTTATAAATTATGTACTTGGAATTGAGATGAATGAAATAACATTGGTCCATTCGATGGAACAGAAACTGAATATGGCAAAACATGCAAGAGTTGAAAATGCTTTTGAAATTACGAGAAAATGATCACATGCTTCTGTGCTTTCAATACTAATTAAAATTGCTTGTTAAAATAACAGAACGACTTCTTGGTATTGTTGATGTGAATAACCTTTTTTCACTTTCGAAACCCAAAAAAATACAGTAATTAGACCCGTTTCGGTTTATATTTAATCTATAATGGAATGAACCATAAGTGAAACTAATTTTGTATGTTGAACAATAAAAAATAAATAAATAAATAAATAATAACAAAAATAACAAAATTAATTGTTATGAAACTTACATAACTATATTTTGTGAATGAGTTAATTATACAATGTTTCAGTGTTTAACACCAGGTTATAAAGAAATTTGAAAATAATTTTCCTTAGAAACGACTTGTTTCTAAATCAATTTTCAAACACAGGAATTTGCAGAAAATTTTTGTTATAATCACGTTTGCAAACGAAACCTTTGACATCTTCTGTCCATAGTAAATAGAAAAATCAAAATAATGAATTGCACATTCGTGTTATAAACTTTCATATTCTTACGAAAAATACTTTTCGAAAATTTATAAAATTCTTTTCCTAGAAACCAATTGACTTCAAAGAGATTGCTTTCGTTACCTCTGCTTCAATTATTATCTGTAATGATAAAAGAAGTCCATAGAAAGCTGAACATTTTTTGTGGTTATCTAGCATTATGTATGGACTTTCACTACAAAAGAGGCGAATGTTCACTAAATACCAATTGTTCTCTCGTTTGAATGAAAAAAGGCAAGTTACTTGCAATGCATTATTCAAAAACCAATTATTACAGTAGTCTGATTAATATCTCTCAAAATCCATTATTCAGGAAATTTTTTGGAAAGAAAGTTTTTGGCTTTCTACTACTCCATCTCGATACAAAAAAAGATGAGGAAATCTTTCAAAGAAAGGAATGCAGTAATCAATTTGAAAATAAGTAATTCTATACATGGATGTGTAGATCATGCAAAGTCCTCCTAAAACTTTCTTTTCCAAAAATTAATCACTCCTAAAAATATAACCCCTAATTCAAATAAGATTCCTCTTGGCTGGGATTAAATCAAATAGTTGAATGAATGACATAACGATGTCATCGATGACATAAGCAGATCAAGCTCATTCCGTGACATTAAAAATCGTAGTTCATGAATGAATTGTGTGTATTTTCTATAATGTTCTTCAATTTGGTACTGAAGAGCCTTAGAGCAAGTGTCTTACGGCGAAACATCGATGTATACCATTGAGGATGACAGTGTTCCATGTAAGTGCAATTTGTTACCATTCATTTAAAGTAGAACCCATGTGAATGATATATGATTATATTCCACAACGAATGTTTGAAATACAAACTGAGTAAAGAAAAGTATCTTCTGTATAATTCAGTGTTCATATAGAAGTATTTGTTTCGAAAGAATTTTTTTCTTTCGTGTAATTAAATGTTTATATGAAAGTAGCTGTTTCAGGAGGACTTTCTTTCAGTTTGTGTCTGAAAGTTACTTCTTTGCATGATCTACACATCCACGTATAGAGTAAATTATTTTTAAATTGATTACTTGCTTCCTTTCTTTGGAAGATTCCCTCGTCCCTTTTTTTTTGGTATCAAGATGGAGTAGTTAAAAACTTTCTTTCCCAATATTCTTAATGTATCGAACAGAGGTGAAAAAGACATTTTCTGCTTGAATCTTCTGTAACTATTCTATAATGGTATAATTAAGTTGACTCTGGATGATCGTTTTCTTCATCAAATCGTGTGGATTAGCTTGCCTTCAAATTATGATTCTAGAATTAGGGAACCGATTCTATATTTTCTATTACTAGGTCGGTATTGCCTTTATAGTGTCGATAGAAAAAAAATTATTTTACTTATATTTATCATTCTTTCAAATCGTGTCAAATTGAAATAGTTACTATTACTGTACATTATCTGTGGTCCTTTATACAGTGCGCTTCATAAGTGTTACCCCTCCCAATCCAACTCGTTACTGGACTCTTGTAAGAAAAATAGCCGAGACACGTCAATTTTCAATTGCTACAATGTACATTTGAGTATGAACAGTTCACCCGTAATTTCATCCCTTACTGCAGGAAAGCATCACTGTCGAAAAATTTAAATAGCATGAGGTGGTTAGTGACAGCTCATTTGAAAGGAGGTTTTATTATCTATTCAACCGTGCAAATGAATTGAAATTCGCTACATCATTTCAAAATTTATGATTGTTCAAGATTAGCGACAATTAACGTAGAGTAAATCTTCCATGGAATTGAAAATTCGGCCCTATATGATAATTGTTTTGGTTCAAACGTCAAATGAGACGTATTTGTGAATTTGCCCACGTTTTAGTAGATGTTTTTGAATGTTTGATGATAAATAGTCAAAACAATAAACTGATATCACGGAGATTGTGAGTCAGTGTATTCTAGTTGTTAGTAGTGTCACAATGGTTGCACCACGTGCGTTTAATGAGAAATAAGAAGCTAATGTTATTTTTGCTGAGGATTATCGCCATTATCATGAGGCTGTACGAATGTTGAATGAACGTTTTCTAGATCGCCCTATTGATAGACATTATTTCAAAGAGTTAGTGAAAAAATTTTAGAGAGCGGCGGTGTGCAAAATAAAACACGTTCTAGGCGATACAGGGGAAGATAAACAAGTGGACATTATGAGCGAGTTTGTGAATAATCCGTCCTCATCGAGTCCTCATCCCAGCTATTTGAAAAACATCTGTTTCAGTGATGAAGCTACTTTTTTTACGGTCACGTACATATACTGGTCTGATGAAAATCTTCGACTTTTCCACGAAACTCATACCCAGTTTTCCTAAAAGTTAATATGTGGGCAGGAGTACTGGGTGACCACATTATAGATCCGGTATTCATTGAGGAAAATCTGACTGGAGTCCCCTATTTGGAAATACTGGAAACAGTAATAGACCCACTGATAGTGGCAACTGTCGAAAATAATTTACAATAATTTGACATGGACATCATTCTGCAACAAGATGGAGCTCCTCCTCATTTTTCAGTTGCTGTAAGGACTTATTTAAATATTGTTTATGCAGGATAATGGATCGGGCACCGAGGATCTGTGGAATGGCCTCCAAGATTTTCAGATCTAACTGCTTTAGATTTTCTCCTATGTGTTTGCCTAAAATCTAAAGTCTACGAGACTCAGTGTCACTCTATTAAGGAGTTGTGTGCGCAAATTACGGAAGTGTGTGCAATTATAATTGAGAGTAATAATTATTACTCGCGATATTTTGCAAAGCTTAGGACTGAAACTAGAAATAAACTCTATTTTTGCCAGCAGGTCAACGGGGAACATTTTGAACATTTAGTTAGTGTTAGTTCAGTTGCCTTCATGTTTGTAGTGTAATTTGTCGCGTGGTTGAATAGAGAATAAAACCCCCTTTCAAATGAGGTATAATTCACCACCCATGTTATTTAAACTTTTTGACAAGGTTGCTCCCCCCAGTGAAGGATGAAATTAGGGGTGAACTATTCATACAAAAATCTACACTGTGGAAATAAAAAATCAACCTGTCTTGGCGATTTTCCTAACAAGAGTCCAGTAATGAGTTAGATAGGGGAGGTAACACTTATGATGCGCACTGTATACAAATTACTCATTCTCGAAAATATGAGAAACTCTTCAGTCCCTCTATTCACTTTGATTTCTCTGACTCCTAAGTGATAATAAATAGTGCCCAAGGGGCTTTGCTTCTGAACAATTTAGTCACATGAACTTTTTTGGTATTGCCACTATTGACCGGTCTATCGAATATCCGTTCTTCGATCTGGATTTCTACGGTGTAAGCCGTTGTCGAAGTTGTACCTGTCGTGATTTACGCACCTCGTACCGACAGCGATTAGGGCAAATGTTCCAAACTATTCACCTTATCGACGTATCTTTGGAAAAGGAAACGGTGACACCCTCGAACAAGTCTAACATTTTTACTCTGATGACTCTATTAGTCTGCCTACTTTCAGTGATTTTATTTCCTTGCCTCTTGATTTTATTTCTTTAATCTCGAAACGTTAATGACTTGACGAGCCCGCTTTATGTTGGAAAAAAAGAATATAAATGATTTTCAAATAAGAAAATAAATCGTAGCTAGGCAGTCATGAATCAAACTAAAGTTTCAAACATTTTGGCAAAATATTTGAGGTCATTCTGAATGCCTGGCAACTTGAATTATTTGAAAAAACAAAAACGTTTTTTCTGAAAAGCAATTCGGATTCATTAGTAATAATTACTTTGGGACAAAAGTTCCAGACTTCTCCAGTGAAACTACAGTCAGTTTGGATAACTTCGAGAATCGTGAAGTTAGCCTGGCCTTTGGTGTACTTTGACAAGAAAAACTTCTCAATCAATTGTACTCAAGTGGGTATATGTATTATGTTAGGTTGTTTCAGAAGTTTTGTCTGTTTCCATAAGTCAACTTCAAACTGAAATATCTCAGCGAATACTCATTCAATTTAGTCGAAATGAGCACCATTTGAATCAGTACACTTAAGCGAACGTAACACAATTAGATTAATTCCGTTAGCATATAAATTCATTGCTAGGGATTCGATGACATCGACGAAAGCCGTTTTTGCCTGACCTGGTTCTGCAGGTGGCAAACATATTGAGGTATTCGAAAAGACGGTAGGCGCTTGGAGGGTGAGAACTTCAACGTTCGATTCATTCATTTTTCGGACGATTATTTGCGGAACTTGCGGACAGACATTGTCGTTGAGCAGGATCGGAACTCTTTTGTTGAACAGCGCCGGTTGCTGCTTACGCAATTATGGTACATTTCACCGATATCTTACAACAGGACTCTGCTGGTTTCGCCTGGTTGCAGAAATTTATAGTGAATCACAAGAGCTGCTCAAATCCTTGTCCTGGATTATTGCAAGTCAAGTAGGTACTTCGGGGCTCATCTTCGAGGCTAATATCTGTGGAAAGAAATTTCGCAAACCAACGTCGAACAGAGCATTCATTAACATTATCATTTCCAAATGTCTGCTTCTTTTTTTGGGATGTTTCGGCAGTGCTTTGAATCAATTTGAATTAATTGAGAAAAATTGGACAAAAACCGCTCAAAGGTACCTATCACACAGTAATGAAATGTGAAATGGCAAAAAATTTAAATTTGGAAAAACAGTTTCATTATACAGTTTATGTAGAGTACAAAATTCACATATCGATTGAATATATCACGATACAGTAGAATAAATATTTAAAGAGATATGAAGCTACAAAAACACACGACATTAAAATGGTGAAAACTGTTGAAATAACCTGGACTTGTCTTTACGGTTTTACAAAATTATTTGTTTCAGATAAAACAGCAAATAAAAGTGGGTATTGAAGTATGTATATGTCAAAAAGTCCCTCAGGGGACTGTACTTTTTCTGGTAGACGTTAGTATTGCTTGTGATGCACCGTTTGGAACGTTTGGTGTAGTGATGAATATTACGGGAGTTTTTTCCCAACAAAAAACCGTTATTTCAACCCTTCGTTAGTGTTCTGGGGTATAACATACCCCAGCTACCCTCTTATGATGGATCTCCTGGAGAGGTATAAGCTGACATCGGTTGGAACTGTCAGAAAAAATAAGAGACACATGCTATCCGTTTTTCTGAATATAAGGAATAGAGAGCCTCGCACTTCTGTGTTTGCATTCAAAGAAAATATCACAACTGTGCCGAAAAAGTCGAAGAATGTCATCGTTTTCTCTACATTACATCATGACGATGCTATAATTGACAACTCTGATGACAAACTATTGGAAATGATTAGCTTCTATAATTCCACCAAGGGCGGTGTAGACATATTGGATGAGTTATCTACTAATTACAGTGGGTCGAGAAACAGCCGTCGTTGGCCTTCGACACTATTTTTCCCGTTTATGAATTCCGCTGGAGTAAATAATCAAGTTATATTAAAGGAAAATACGCCGAAATACAATTTGAAAAGGCGACATTTTTTGAAAGAACTCGGTCTGTAAGTGATATCCGAATTTCGGAATCAATGAAGACAAAACCCCTGTTTACGCCGACGACTAAGGGAAAACCAAAAGGTGGAAAATCATGAACCTGGACCCAAGCGACGACTCTCAAGCAGTAGATGTTTTGTTTGTTCAAGAAGCAAAGACAGGAACCGTTTTATGTATGTATGCGACGTAATAGTCCAATTTGTATGGAGCACGCAATAATGACATGCCAAAATGCGAGAGCCCGTAACTCTTTTATTTGGGAAGTTATCACTCCCAGTTTTGCAACGTTTTATTTGTTGAAC
>WOGP01009108.1:0-10890 GCA_015342065.1 Leptinotarsa undecemlineata | reverse complement strand
TATATAGGGTGCTTGGTAAAACTGGTCAAGTTTCATTCATTTTCAAATAGTTATAATTGAACTTTTTCGAATGGAACACCCTGTATTTTTTCATTTCAACATTTGACTACATTTTTTATCATATATCATTCGAAAAACTGATATTTAACAAATCATACCACAGAAAAATGTATTTTTTTAAGTTCACCTTCTCAAATTTGTTTTTCGATTATTCAAACTAATCGCTAGTATATTAGCATTTTTCATACCATCTAGGGATAGTTATTAGCGGTTTCAACGGTGAGAAATGCGTAAAAAACAAAGAATATTTATACTGCTTTTTTCTTTAAAAACCCAGTTATCCATGACTGACATCAAAAAATTTATCTCGGGTATTATTAATAACGCCAAGTGTTGAAGTTTCTTTTGCGTGTAGATTGAATCACTTTCAATATGAACTATGTATTGGAAGATATGGTACAAATGGTCTAAGTTTTGGGGGAAAGCGACGGAAACCTTGTATCTAGGATTTACAAAGAGAAGTTCCCCGAAAAAAGAAACCAGATTGAAGTGGCTTCCAGTCTCTAAAAACAAGATTCGAAGTTCGAAAGTGTCTACCCTGTAACAAATGAAGAGAATATATTTCAAATTGCTCTTGGAAAAAGAGTTATCGGTCCGTATTTTTTGGATGGGCATCTCACTGGAAGAAAATATGTGAGATTTCTACGGCATGAATTTTTGAATTTATTGGATGGGGTTCCATGTGGCTACAACAAGACGGTGCACCACCGCATTTCAAAACTGAGATACGGAAATACCTCAACGATCTTTTCAATCAAAAATGGATAAATAGGGGTGGGCCAGTGGCATGGCCACCCAGATAACCTGACCTGACTAATAGGGATTTTTATAGGGTATATCAAATAGATTGTCTACCAAACTCCTTCAACATCTATAGAAGACATGAAACGAAGAATCACTAGGGCTTTCAAGGAAATCCCAGAGGATATGCTGGAACGTGTATAGATTTCATTTGGAGAACTACTTTTATGTGAAATAAACTTCCCGATAACGTTTTTCAAAATGTATTTAATCTCCAGCTATTCAAATCTAATGTGAACCGCCACTTTCGCACAGGCAGCGCTCTTAGAATGATTTAATGATTTTCATGTAGTGCTTGTGTTTTGTCCTTAAAAAATTACTTTGAAGTTCCTTTACTTCCTCATTGAAGTTTTTTCTCACCACGTATAAGACAGTATGAATTACAGGTGGTTAGGCAACTCAACTTGCAATTGTTCGAGAAATGTGTTGTTTGCTTCTAATACCACATTACAGTCTTCCGTATACATTATGCAACAATGTGCATGTTAACAATATGGTGAAGGCTTTCGTAGGCAAGGTTTTCAGTGACCCTATTTTCGGGTTCTTTGAATTCCTTCCTGACGTTTCACTGACGCGATTATCTCCGGAGATACACTCAGGATGTATAAACCTCTTATATTCGCACCAGCGAAACGTTAGAAAATAATAGTTATAACTATTTTGCAGGTCTGCAGATCAGTAAATTGTTCTCAGTAGACATTTCTCTTGTAATCTTGTAGGACAGAAATTCTCGTGTATAGTCGGGTCTACCAGACATGAATCTTGAGTAGGTTAATCATTTTCGACAGAAAAAAATTTTGAACCCCCATCCAAAAATTCCACATTCCTCATTAAATTTAAAATAAACTTTGCAGGTCGGCAGAAATTCTTGCAGATCGGGTCTGCCAGACATAAATCACGACCAGGTTTATCATTTTCGACTGGGAGACCCGGCCTGCTGTCGAACATGATCAACCTGGTCGAGCTTCATGTCTGGCAAACCCGACCTGCAAGAATTTCCGCCGACCTACAAAATGTATTTTCAATTTTTTGAGAATTGTGAAATTATTAAGTGGGGGTTGGAATTTTTTTGTATGGAAAATGTCGAGATCCATAACTGGCAGACCCGACCTACGGGAATTTCTACCGACCTGCAAGGTTTATTTTCAATTTAATGGGGACTGTGGAATTTTTCCATACTCAAATGATGAGGGTGCGAATTTTTTTCATCGACAATTATTAACCTGGTCGAGATTCAAACCCGAAAAATAGTGAAACTGATACATGAATACTCTGAAGAACAACAATTTGTATCTAAATTTTTCCTAAAATATTATCGACTGCTAGTCTTTTTCAAACTCATCTATGAATTATAGTAATTTTTTATTGATATCTTAGTATCATGATCTCACTATCATGACTGGTATGATTTTTATGAAATCGGTATTGAATATTGAAACTATTTTCTGAAAACTCGTATTCTGAAAGTTTAGTGAAAAAGCTATCACAATCAATAGTTTCTTTGAAAATATTTACAGCTGAATCTTCTCCTTCGATATTCGACCATACACAAAATCACATCATTTGAAAATACCATCTGTACTTTTTGGGTGAGAAAAGATTTTCATTTGCTAGAAATCACCAGTAACCACTTCAACCAATACAATACCGTAACTATCGGAGATAATGAGAAAAATAATGGAATTTGACTTTATACTTTTTAGCAAATTTCATCGCATTGCTATTTGGCTTTGAATAATAACAGTCATGAAATGAAAATTTCAATCATTTTTCACAATGTACTATTTTCCAATGTTATGGAGTCATAGCCTGGGGTTGTGCATTGCATATTATGTCTAGGGTGGTGTATATTGAGCACCAATTCAATATATACCAATGCAATATAATTCCACAAGAAATAAAAGGAATTAGGATTAACATCATTCAATAAAACAATACACAATTAAATATTAGATACTACTGAAAAAAAATGTAAAAGTGGTCACATTCAGTTAATTCGGTTCAACAGATAATTCATTTTATCTTTATTCATGATAAAACACAATTGTTAATACATTTCTCTATTTCAATATATTTTCCTTTTTCAATGAATAATATCTATTAACATTGAAAGGGGTATGTTTTCTGGACATATTCATTTCTGGAACTTTCAGACATAAACTATAGAGAAAAGCCCATCCCAAACAACTTTTTTCATATAAACATCTAATAACACGAAAGAAAAAGTACTTTTGAAACAACTGCTTCCATATTGAAGTTTCATGATCTTTATTTTTCAACTAATCCAGTCAAACACATGTGTTTACACTTAGCAGATTGTATCAAAATATGCATGTACTAACTTTTTTTTAAATACTCATACACATTCATTTCGTATTGTTCATTTGTTAATGAATTCCAATTTTTGAATTTGAATTGAAATAATATTGAATATTTGTGAAATTCATATAATGCTGAACAATTTTTTTAGTTTTTCATGAGATCAGATATAATGTTGATAATTTTGTATATGACAATTCAAAAATTCACAAATATAAAAATTCGGATTAGATAGGTGCTTATTGCTGACCTATTTCGTAAATATTTAGTGAACTTTCAGCTTCAACAAATCAATCGATGCAACGACTGAAGTAGATATAACGTCAATTTCAACTGAGATGATAGTGATAGCGATTAGTTTCAAAAATGGAATTTCCCTGCTATCAAAAGACAAGTATAATCCGTCAATTTCTACACTTCCAAGAAAATTCAAAAAGAAGCAATTGGTGTTGAAAAGTCTCCCTGTTACCGGTCTCACCTGATAGGGATGTAACTATCATCATTTATGTTTTTTTCCGTGGGTTGAACTGACTGGTCCTTGTTCTCGAAGCATATGTCATAAATCATTGGGTCCAAGAATCACGTGACCTAAGCAGACACAATTCTGGAACGCTGGTATTTTTGGCTAATTGGACTCCAATGATCAGAACAATCATCTTAACGAAGTGGTCTGAATGAAGTCTGTGAAGTTTGAAGAGGAAATTTCGATATTTCATTCGCTTCATTCGTTTTTCCTTCTCTCTTCAGACAATATTCGTCTTATTCGGAGCTGAAAACTACACGACGAATATCATTTTGTTTTGATGATGGAGAAGAATAACATGGAGAGTATTCGCTTGTATGTGTCAGAGCGTGGGGAATTAATGGTTTCAATGAATTCGGCACTTCTCATTCTCCACAACGGATTGAATATACCTCAGAGCGTAGGGTAACACGGTGTCTCGTCAATACCTCAAAAGTGCTGTAGTTCGTAGGGCCGTGTTATGTCGATGGCTGAGATCGTCTATGCTGGACATGCTGGCATGTCAGCATATCAGACATCTAGTAACAGTCCCTGCACTTCGTGTTAAGAGCCTCTATACTCATCATGTGACTGTGGTAGACCGAGATGTTGAAGACACCATACTGGCAGGCTATGATGAATCCCTCAGTTTCCAAATTAAGCCCACTTGGCCTAACGAAACCGAGGCCTTCAATGTTAACAAAGAAGACCCTCATGTATTGGTTCATCCTTGTGTTGTCACAGGAATGAAGTAATCTCTTTGGCTTTTATGTAGGCAATTTTCTGAACGGGTTCCAACTGGGTGACAGAGTTGTGATCACCTCGTTTAGTTGCCCTATAGAGAAATGTTCCAATACCTGCTCTCCCATGGTCTCGAATCTTGCAAAGGTGGGGATCTGAACCCCTTATTATTTCACAGCTTTTATTCAGTATCATTATGTAATGTAGACACTTAAAACTTAATAGTTGATGTCCTTTCTGTTATTGGATAAAGTACGACCGTGAAACTGCCAAACTCCTATGGAGATGCATCATTTTTCGAGTCTTCAAGTCGAGTTGATACAGCACCTCACGAGTCCATTTCATTACTCTAAAATAGTGAAGTAAGATTGGAACAGCAAGCTTATTCATAACAGCAACTTTGTTCTTCCCAGACAGTTCCAATGACCAGTTCTGTCGGAGTTCATGCTGATACTTCCGCTACTCTTTAACATTCAAGTATTACATCATGCTTACCTCTACGATCTGAACATCCTCTCTGAAAATCTTTACATCGTTCTCTTAAGAGGTACCATTGCACATTTATCTACCCCTCAAGGACCAAAACCTGTCATTAGCATCGCTTTAGGCGTCTCCAAATAAATTTTGAACACCTGGATGGCAAGAAAATTTATGGACTTCTGGGAGAATCTTCAAGAACTCCACGGCGTTTATTCACCCTTCGAAGCTTGATACCAAACAGTTGTTGGACTACAGTAGGAATGAACTACGATGTCTAATAAGCCTTCTCACAGGTCACTGTCATTTGAATCATTATATGCAGAGCCTCTGTTGCAAAATGATGAAAGAGCAGGGCACGGGGCCTGCCCCGCTGGGGACCGAATCAGGTTTTTAGAGTTCGGCAGAGCCGTACTCTCACAATCTCATCCGAATGATCTCACCATACAAACTAATCGGCTTCGTTGAAAAGCTGGGTTTATTTGGTCGAGTGTGAATAGGTGAGAGCTACAATAAACCCTGGCAGGTTGAAGTGGGGGGTTGAATAGACCCACTCACTTTGTGATTGATTCGGCTGGTACTTAATGAAGATCCATAGTAATTTTAAAAAATACACTTCACGATTTGATTTCCAAATTGTGAGGTGTATTTTTTGAAATCAATCACTTTGGGCCTAACCCCTCAAAGACTGATGGAGATCATTTAATCCAGAAGCAGGAAGTTCAAGATCATCCATATAAAATAAATAGGTGACCTTATGCCTCCGGTTTTTGGTGGTGCCACAGTAATACCCCCGAATATTTTTGAGGGCAATAGATACCGGCAATAGTGAGGAAATCGCCCTGAAATACACCTCTTCTGAAAATGGCCCATCCTGTTTGGACTCTAGCCTGACCATTGTGAAGCGAGTCCGCAAGAGTGGTATTAATTGTTCAAGATATTTCACTACTTTGTCGGGTACCGCAAGGCATCTGAGCAAATGCAAGATGAGCTTATGCGATATGTACCAAATGCCTTGCGGAAATCGATCAAGGCCATAGAGAGGTTACACTTATTCACTGAATCGAGTCCTGCGTTACACATCTGTCGATGAGCAGTTTCTCTTCACATCCTGCGACTTTTCCCTTCAACCCTCTTTAATCATATATTCTCGAATACTTGGTCAACAGTGGTGAATATTCGTGTGTATAAGATGCTCGTAAATCTCAGGAATTATTATTATCATTATCATTAGTATAATTATCATCACAGAATTCTAAAACGGAAATGCAGGCTTCGTATGGAGCAAAAGGTGGTAAAAAATCACCTCAAATATTCGAACAGCAGGTGATTCCAAAGATTATTCATTAATTTTCAAAGAAATTGAAGTTACTAACTTATTTTCAAACTTTTGATCCTTCCTTGGTATATAAGCACTTGAAATTCCTACCAATCCCACGTGATTGAATGTTCAATCTTTATCATTTCGATACCTTATTATGCTTTAGAATCACGATCGAAACTCCTCATAATAATATACGCCTACCAAGTTTGGCTACCTGTAACTGTCACCCCGGCGGACGTTTTAGTCACGTCTGTTGATTTGTATGCAAAGCACCGATTCATTGAAATACACGTCCATAAAAGGGAATCGAAATGAACTGTGTCGAAATGAAAGTACCATAGAAACAAACCAAATATATTTTACTACTGAACCTTCACTTTGATGACCGTTTGGCGGGAGTTGGCCATTTTTCGCTTGATTATAGGTTTCCATATGTAGCGAATCTATACGCTAGCTTGGCTGAATACATTGTTGGACAACATGTATGCGGCTTCTTTGAATTTGACCCTAAACCAATGTTTCTAAATGTGTATGATCTCAGCTTGGGACCACTCGATGTTATATTGATGGGTCCAAACATGCCCTGCTATTCCTGATTTGCTAGTTTTCCCCCGCTATGTGTGTGTATTGTGCTTGGTAATGCGAAGCCGCATACATGTTGTCCAACAATGTATTCAGCCAAGCTAGCGTAGAAATTCGCAACATATGGACGCACATAATCAAGCGAAAAATGGCCTACTCCCGCCAAACGGTCATCTCCCACTGAACCCATGAAGCGAAAAAAGGAAAGCGGAGATATGTGAAAGTACTGAAATGACCCATAAATAATCATCTCTCCGAGGAATTAGTCTAGTCATCATCCGAAAACGAAACGTCGTGAACTAACTAGGCTTATAATCTCTAGATATTTAATTTTTTGTTCAATCGCTCTTTTTTTACTAATATTAGATTTCACTATTAATTCATTTAAGGTTTTTGAGATCGATATAATTGTTATTTCCAGTTATTCTTTTCTAATTCTTCTTTTTACTTCAAATCGTTTTATTATTAACATTAACACTCTTTTATTATTATCGGAAAATATTAATGGTCATTTTTCTAAACAATACACGGCTGATTGATCCCAAAGTTCAGATAAAATAAATATAGTTTAATAAACTGAAAAAGACGCTTTTAAAGAACATCGAACTAAAAAGTTAAAAATATGTTTTTAATTAGCTCACAACAATAATGAACGACAAATATTAGTATTATTGTGAAACAAGCATGGACGCTTTGTGCCATATTTTTTTATCAATTATTAATTAATTAATTATTTTAATTTTTTCATTATTTTTTCAACACGCTTTTATTAGCTTCACCTGTATGTACGTATGTTTGTTTTTTATTTGTAACCCTCCTTTTCATTTCATATTCATTTCCGTTTGAATGCTCGGGATATGTATTTGACAGAATAATCGACATTTTTACTTGATCTATTCGCGGACAGGTGGCGCTCTACGTAACCTCCTTGATATGATTCGAAGCCACTTTATATGTTTTTCTTTATTCGAAAAAACTATTTTTTTATCAGCAGGCGCGCCTGCTGCCTTATTTGTAACCCTTCTTTGCGCGCATGTTGCCTTCCTTGGGCTTGGTAGCTAATTTTCAGGCTCCCTCTACGGGATCGGAAAATATCAATGGTCATTTTTCTAAACAATACACGACTGATTGATCCCAAAGTTTAAATAAAATAAATATAGTTAAAAAGACTAAAAATCACGCCTTTATAGCATTCGAAACTAAAAAAATGAAAAATACATATAGTTTAAAAAACTAAAAAACATGCTTTTAAAGAACATCGAACTGGAAAGTTGAAAATATTTTTTCAAATAAGTTTAAAACAATAACGAACGAAAAATACTAGTATTATTGTGAAAAAAGAGTGGGCGCTTAATGCTAGCTTATTAAAAAAATATGTTTACCTTTATAGTTCGTTGTTCTTTAAAAGCCTGTTTTTTAGTTTTTTAAACTATATTTATTTTTTATTTAATAGCTGAATGGTTCTCAGATATGTTTCATGAAAATCGCTCCATACGTTTAAAAGTTACCGGCTCGTTACAAAGTTTATGAAAAGAAATTCTTCATTTAATTATGGTTAACAATACATCCACTTGACTCGATATTTTCAACGTGATGCTGCAACCAAAACAGTATGCAAAGGACCAACTTCTCAGTTGGGGCTGATTTTGAAGATTTCAATGAGTGAATAGCCGCAGTGTAGGTGACTTTTACTGGGGTTTCAATATGGCGACCTAGACCTGATGTTTTTATGACTTTTGAGTCGGGTTTCTTAAATTTTTTATTTATTGTTTGATGTTCCAAAAAAGTATCCAAGCAAAAATGTTTATAATATTTTCTTATTGAATAAAAATTTGTTTAATTTCAAGTGTTTTTTTTTTTATTTTATACACCCTTCTTCTTCTACCATCAGAGGGCCTCGCGGAAGTTCAGCGCCGAATTTTTCGCTTTCACCTCGTAAAAAATCGGCTCGAATATTTTAGAGTATTATATTATGCGCCTTGCAATTGTAGTTAGTCATAGCTTGGTCATATACCAGCCAGCGGACGTTAGAGAGATGGCATCCATTAGTATTCATACCAGTCTGCAATTTGAAGAACAAAATGTCCATCCATAAAAAGACGAAGAATGGTCGTCACGTACCCAGCGACTTCCGCCAGAATATGAAGTTGTGTGCGAGGCATTGATTGCCACCGAACAATGTGTGTAAGCGTCGCCTATGACACCTGACTACTAATTAGATATGCCCGGTGAGAAGGAAGAATTTACCAGAACCGGCTATTCATTTGGGGATATTCTTGTTTTCTATTCATAACCACTCGACACATAAAATATTCCATTTGGTCTCATAATTCGGAAGGTATGAATGGGTGCCTATGGAAAGGAAGATGTCAAATAAGATCTGACTTGTAAATAATTATATTTAATATCCGAATGAAATGCATGCCAACAAATGTGAAATATCTGAAACTCCTAGTCTTTAAATATCATCATTGTAGGAATTCAAAATAGATACTATTAGAAATAATTATCTAATGAATAAAGTGAATTTTGTTGATACTGACATTCCAAAAGTACTGACAGTTCCTGATAGTCCAGTCATCTTAGTAAGTTCACATCGGAATTTGAGATACCCAGCTATAAACTTGTATTTTGACATCCTACAAGTTCTCTCAAAACCTACATATGGTGGGGTGTACGCAAATATTAAAATTTGAGTTCAAAGGTTACAAAATCAAATGTTTTGCGCATTTGTTGCAAATATCTCGTTTCCTATGGGTTGTACGCTATTTGTATACACTTTCAATATTTTTGAGGATTGAATTCCTTACAACTTTCATTTGAAAAAATGTTTTATACGTTGAATCGATTTCAAGATAAATGGTAGAGAGCGTCTTTTATCTTGAATGTCAAGGTCAACCGAGAGTCCATGCCAAAAACACGCTATATAAAATTTATTAGTTATCGATAAAAACATAATTATTTATAATTAACTATTATATTATATTTAATAATAATTTCACTTACGTATCTATGTTTAATTAGGTGAATATTACTATCCAGTAATATTCATGTTCCAAACAGTGCATCACAAGTTTCAATTATGTATCAATTAATTCAATAACACTTACCTGAACATGTTGTTATAGAATTGTCAAGAAAACACTTGTATTATATTGCTATTCCAATGTATTTTATTAAAATTTTCAATAAATGAAAAAAGAAAGAAATTCCTAATTAATGTTTTCATTAAAAGTATGCCATACATTTATGATTGTGGAACTTGAAAAAATTGAATTAAAATTATGAGAACAACGATTTATAATGTTAATTACGTTTTTTTCTTCATCGTCGTCTTCCGACCGCTGTAGTATCTGAAAGTCCCCTTCTTTATCGTCTTCAACGACATTTGTCTCCAGCTCTTTCATGTTTGCGGAGTGAAAAGGTTCTATCTTTATCGCTCTGATATGTTAAAGCATCGAGACAAGCCTTTATACTGGCTCTAAGCTAAAGAGCACTTCAATCTCGATTTCCTGTATCCACATCGCTAACCACACCTACACTTGCAGTTGCAGTTGTGTTGAACAATTCCTCTGGAGGAAGTCAAAAATACGATTTTCTTCTGGAAGATGATTTGGATATATTGAATTTGGTTTCATATTTACACAGCTCATATGATTATCCTGGATTCGATTCATAAATGTTCCGCCAGTTTGACCAACATATACCTCAGGACACGTTCCATACTTCAATTTATATACTCCTTATTTCTCAAATTTGGATGTTTTGTCTTTATTATTTTTGACTAACTTTCCCAACGTATTACTTGTTCTATATGCAATTTTAATATATCGTTTCCTTAAAAATGAAGCAACGTTTTCTGTTTTGGTATGTTTTACAGATACTAAGAGCCAATTAGATACTTTTCATAGGGACATTAACAAAATTCATGAAAACATTAAATTCACTATTGAAATAGAAGCAGACAACAATCAATTTCTTGGCCTCAACAATTAGTAGAAGGAAAAACAAACATGATTTTTCAATTTATCACAAACCGTCCTATACGGATATTACTATACATTACGATTCTACCCATCCTTAT
>WOGP01009107.1:0-10890 GCA_015342065.1 Leptinotarsa undecemlineata | reverse complement strand
TTCCCTTATCCTCTTTTTTTGTATCAAGATGGAGTAGTAGAAAGCCAAAAACTTTCTTTCCCAAAAATTAATCACTCCTAAAAAATATAACCCCTTCGAAATAAAAAAATTGTTGCAAATTTTTATTGTACTGACACTTTTTTAATGGCATAAATGCGACCGAAGCCGCGGGTAAAAGCTAGTAATCCTATAAACTACGCTTCAACCATAGCGACAACAAGTAAATAAATGCATTTTATTTTCCACATCAAAAACAGTTCTTCTGGCGAAAAAAGACAGGAGTCCATTTCTATGAGAAGATAGAGGACAATTACAGAAACAATATTTAATTGGAAAAGAAACCCTGACGATGATTTTGATAAAAAAATATGGCAGGGCTTTTTTTCATCGAGAAAACACGAGCACTACATGAAAATCCGTAGGGAGCTCTAAGAGCGGTGCCTGTGCGAAAGTAGTCATTCACATTGGATTTGAATCGCTGGAGATTAAACCCATTTGGAAAAACGTTTATTCCACGTAAAAGTAGTTCGCCAAATGAAAGAGTTTTTGAACAGTGAAGTTCGAGGTGAACCTGAAAACGCCATAGTGCCATAGTCCGTCGCTGATATGTACCGCTCTTGGTGGAATCGAATGTGCCAAGTGACTTGAACCCTGCCCGTGAAAGTATCTATAGAAGAGAGACAAATGTCCAACCTCTCCTCGATGTTCCAGACTATCAAGGTAGGGTATGCTTACGGGCGGATATCCGTACATGATAACAATACTCCAAAGAAGGTCTGGCCTGAGCTTTATAAAGCATCGAAAGTTGCTGAGGTGTGTACAGTTTTCTGGTTCGGAGCAGTGTTCCAAACTTTAAAGAGGCAGCCTTTGCAATTCCAGCGACATAATTGTGCCAATACATTTTGGTGTCCATTTTAACCCCCTAACAAACTCATCGAAGCAGAAAGTGGAATTGTCTGACCTGTCGTTACTATATCCGATCCGAAGACATTTATCTTTTTGGAGAAATGCCTGTGTTTCTGTGGCTTTGAATTTAACCTGATTATTTTCACCCCAATTCGAAATTACTTTTGAATCCTCATTAAAATATGCACTCTCCTGCTGCCGGTGAAGATGTGCTTCTGCCGCCGATGTCCTGGAATCCAAATGGAATGACGAAAGAAATGTGTTGTCGTCAGCAAAGCAATATGTTGAATTCTTGGTTTTTCCAATAAGTCGTTGATATACAATAGAAAGAGGGTCGGAAACAATATAGATCCCTGGATAGCACCAGCGTTGATGGTGAACGTATTCGAAAGATATCCGTCGACGGCCACTTGCAGGGAACGTTCTTTCTGGAAGCTGGAGAGCCATACACAAAAATGATTCGAAAAGTCACAGCATCGAAGTTTCGCAAGCAAACCCTTATGCCACACACGGTCAAATACCTTAGAAATAACAATCGCAACATTTCTTGACTCTCCATGTTTCTCGATTGCGTTATTATAAATATGGGTGACATACGATGGAAGGTCGCCTGTTGATCTTTGTTTCCGAAAGTCATATTGATGATCGCTCAAGATGTTGAAGCCTTCCAAATATTTAAAAATTTGGTAGTTTACGGCTTTTTCCATGGTTATCACTGATAGCAAAGCGACTGGTCTGTAGTTATTTGGGAAATTTTTCTTGCCCTTTTTGGGAATAGGTTGAACGCAAGCAATCTTCCAACAAGAAGAAAAACCCCCTTCCTGGTAAGACATGTTGAAAAGTCTGGAAATTACTGGTGTGAGTTTATTTGCGCCCTTTTTAAGAACGATGACGGGCACTTCTTCAGGACCAGACGCCTTGTTGATATTGAACTGTTTCAGAATTCACCTGACTAGATGCTCTCGAAAAGTAATTTTCGGCCTTGTGAATGCCACTGATGAAAAATCAGAAAATCTTTACTATGGAATGAATGTGTTTTTATACACCCTGTATATTTCTGCCCAATTTTCCATTCATAGGTATTGGAGCAGTTGCAGAATAGTATACTTAACTTGTATTTTCATAATATTCACCTGAACTGTATGAAATTTTTGAAGAAGTTGTGGAAACGAATTACAGAAAAACTATGGTTGTTCAGTTGAGAGTATACCTAATATTTTAACTTTGCTCACTGTTCAGTCACAGAAAACGGTAGACTTCAAAATGAACAGAAACATATCAGAAACGCTCTTTTGTTTGCTCCCTTCTCATGGATTACTGGCAACCCTGTTTGAATTATCACACCAGGAAAATAAACTCGTGTAATGAAAAATTCAATTACTGTTATAAACCAGTAACCACTACGGTTATTGCTGAAATTTTTAATGTTCGTTTTAATTACCACATAAATTTTGAATTATTACCTCGCACAGATTTCATTTAATGAAATATCAGAGATTTTGTTTTCAAAAAATAGTATGACGATGTATTTGTTTTTTTATTTCCAAATGATCGTAACAAGCTTCTGGTTATCAGCGGCGGATTTTGTTAGTTATAAATAAATATTTGGTTGTGTTATAATTTTTTAATGAGATTAAAATCAAGTGAAGGCTAATTATATTCTTCACTTCATGTAGTCTCACAACTTTTTTAAACTTCTGGGTTATGTTGTTGGTGAGATGAACATTATTCAGAATTGTTATATCGAAAGACCACACTTCAAATATTGAAACTTTGAACTTGAACTGTTTCAGACTAGGTATTCAAAATATTATTTGATAACATCGAAAAATAACCACTTCTTTCATTTATTCAGATTTTTGATAGAGAGCAGTGAAATAAACAAAACATGCAATAAATATCAGATACTTACCAGTTTTCTATTTATATTTCATGGAATACTTCCACTCCAGAAAACTTCTCAACAACGATTCCATTTTCAGTTTTCGTATATTTCTGTGTCTGTGAATTTTTCTTGTATCTTTTAAAGTAATTGTCCCTTGTCTCTCTGTGTAGGCATCTTCCACTTTCTTTTCGGCTTTGATTCATTTGTATTGTGTTTGGATAAGAGTGTTGCCATTTTTTTACTTCAATATAGTGTCCAAATCAATGAACATCTCTTTTGAGCATACTGCTTGAAACGATTGCATATGGAAAACTTTTGAAAACCGTTTCAATTTTATTTCATGAAGTGGATTCGACGAATAGTTCAGAATGAATCCTCTGATTTTGTATATGTTAGAAAATCATACAGGGTGAGCTTATTTCACGTTTAAAAAAATATTGCTCGAACCCGTCTATTTTTACACACTTTATATTAACTTCACCTGTGTGTATGTATGTATGTATGTTTGTATGTAAGATTGTTTGTATGCATGTTTGCTTGTAACTCTCAAGCTAGGGATCTGTATTGACAGAATTTTCGGCATTAGTGCTTGATCTGTATGCGGGCAGATGGCGCTGTACGTAACTATCAATTAATGCTTGAGCTATTCGCAGGCAGATGGCGCTATGCGTTACCTCCTTGATGGGTTGTTGAAAAAAATCAAAATAAAAAACATATTTCAAGAATTATGAGTGTTAGCGAAATTTTGTACAGATGAAATATTTAAATATTTTCAATTACCCGTGATTCAGTACAGACAAATGTTTTGAACGAAACGAAAGATACATTTTAAAATCGAATTCGATTATTTGAAAACAAACCAGAATATGGATTTCAACAATGAAAACTTTATCGTAAATTGTAGACCTAAAAAATTCTGTTACTTAAATATTTCAAAAATTCGAAAAATTAGAATTAAGGTGCTTGACATACACATCAAATCAAAAGATTGATTTGAAAAATGAAGTTACTCACTGAAAAAATATTTTTAGTACATTAATATTTTGAATGAAACATCAATACTGAAATGTTTTTTGAAATTATTACTGCAAATTTTCTCTTTACTTCCAAACAAATTTTAAAACTGTCCGCCCTCTGTTGGAGACTTACTGCATCTCAGTATTACTATAGAATTTAAGACCTCAAACTTTATTATGCTGTTTGATAGGAATTTTACATTCGTGCGCCGTCTGTTAAAGATTTATAATACTAGTGACTAGAACTTAAAAAAAAGTTGTTGACAATAAATCGGGCTAAAAACTGAAAAATAAATATAATTTGAAAAAACTTAAAAACACGCTTTTCAAGAACATCGAACTGAAAAGTTAAACAATAACGAACAAAAAATACTACTATTGTTGTGAAAAATGCGTGGGCGCTTTTTGCCATATTTTTATATATCAAGCGCACGTCGCTTTTTTCACAATAATACTAGTATTTTTCGTTCGCTATTGCTTTAAGCTCATTAAAAAAATATTTTTAACTTTTCTGTTCGATGTTCTTTAAAAGCGTGTATTTTATTTTTTTCAAACTATATTTATTATTTTGAAGGTTACCTACAACCACGGCGTTATGAGATTCAAAATCTGAAGCTAAACAGGAATAGTGGTCAGAAGATACACCGTTTTGAAGGTGGTGTATTCTGTAGAAAACTTTGTATTTAGAACAAAGTACAATCCCACAGCATGTGTATAAACGCGATTAATCTCAAAAAAAAGGTTCATTACTAATTCCCCGAAGCCGGGGGGGGGGCTCGCTATGATTGAATGATTTGTATTCAATTCACCTACGTTCAGCATCTCATTGAGATTATTTTGGCCTATTATTCTGCTCACAATTCTTCATATTCAACTGTGGAATAAGTATCGATAATTGAACTCTATTAGACCAATACCAGTATTTGTCTAACGAAAATTCATGCTTTATTGATGAAGTTTACAAACAATATTCTGAGAAGCTAAATATGAGGTTGGATTTATGGTGACACTATTCTGGCGTGGTTATTAGAGCTTGTTTGTATTGTTTGATGGTGGATCACGTTTCAGTATTGAATTGCAAAGTGAAATTTTTATCATGACAAATAATATCGGCATCCCTTGAAAAGGATGAAGGAACCTACATACAGATGGTAGTAGTAGATTAAATCTGCCGGTTCAATTACACCGGAAATTCAATTAACAGAAGCAATGAAGTTCATAGAGCTCTGAATGGTCTACGTAGAAATAATGGATCTAGCAGCATTTTTGACCGTTTTTCGTGCGTTTTCGACCGTTTTTCGTGTTTTTCGAGCGTTTTCAAACGTTTTTCGTGCTTTTGTGACCATTTTTTGTGCGTTTTCGACCGTGTTTCGTGCGTTTTCGTGCGTAACCATCACATACTTGACCAACTGCGTCACGAAAGCGCTGCACGAAAAAACGTTACACGAGAAAAATTATCTTTTTTTTCCATAACGTTTTTCGTGTAGCGCTTTAGTGGCGCAGTTGGTCAAGTATGTGACGGTTACGCACAAAACACGCACGAAAAACGGTCTAAAATGAATGAAAAACAGTCGAAAACGCACGGAAAACGGTCGAAAATGCACGAGAAACGGTCGAATATGCAACTTGATGCGTTATTTCTGCCGTTCAGAGCTCTATGTACTTCATTGCTTCTGTTAGTTGAATTTCCGGTGTTATAGAATCGGCATAGTTCATCTACTTATAGTTTTACTCAATATCAGATTCGCAATATATTTTTTCACCTTGTAAGTATATGCCTGAAATGTTGGTAAAATGGACAGATATGTTTTGAAGTATTGACAATATTCTGGATTTATGGTGACTGTGTTGTTGGTATTTGTTTCCTACCAGGGAATTTATATTACAGGAGAAAGGTATTTATAATTTTAGGAAGACACTCCAATACTGACTTGACAGCTATTATTGAACATAGTGTTGGTTGGAATGAGAATGAGTTTCAATTCATTTCCATTTCAACAAGATAGAGTACTTTTTTCATCTTTGCTGTCCATTTGAATTTGAAGGAAACTTTTCCTTTTAGAGTAGCTCGCAAGGTCACTTGATTTGAGTCCATTAGTTTTTCATAGTGGTAATAGTACACTACAATTTATAAAATGCATTCAGTGCCTCCAGATGATTTACGTGAACGATTGCTAAATGTCGGAACGTTATACGTGCAAAGATAAAAATCCAAATCTTCCACTACACGCCACCATTACTGCTCGCCCTGGGTTCCACAAACCTTTCCTTGAATATGACACACTATACTACTATTATAATACTATACTATATCAATTTATTGTTTCTTTTCTTGATTTAGAATAAATATAGACAGAGAACCTACATATGAACTCAAAAACTAAGGCTTCTACTCCAAATATACACAAAACAAATTTCTGAAAAACAACAGTTTTATCAAGAAGAACTTTAATATATTAAGGAAAAATCCAATAGAAATCTGAACAATCAAGATACTGCTTTTGTGTATGTGTCAGACATAAAAATTTTGCACGTTTTCGACGTTCACATTCGCAGATTTACGGCCCCTCTTGAAGAAAAAACGTCGTTTTCCCACTGCTATTATGTTGTTGGTAATACCTTCAACTATTCTAATCAACTATTGTGAGCACGAATGCAAGTTCTTTCAAAAGCTCCTGGACGTATAAATTATTCAGCTATTGCTTTCAGCTATATTCATCAAAAGGAAACATTCACCATTTACCAGTGCTACGTGATACATCGTATTTAGTAAAGAATTTGGTAATATCGCGTTTCAACATCCTTCCCAATAAATTATTGAATTCGTATCTATTGTGATGGTACGAACATTTCATCGTGTTTCCATTTCATTTATTATTACAATGTACATCCTCCTTTAAATTCTAATTTATCACAATGGGGGTACCAGCACCTTAAATTTCATCAATAATAATCTAGGGACGTTCGGGTTCTTTCTCATAATGTATCTAATACACAATATATTCCACTTTTTGTTAGCTAATTCAAAATATCACTTATAAAATCTAAGGTCTCCAGTGAGATTTCTATTTATCTAGTGCTTGCACCAATAACTCAATTGACAGTACCAAAATACAAATCATGAAATTATAAAACAAAAACTAAAATTAATTGGTGCTCAGGGGCGACTTCATTGATTCCAGTGGCGTATTTGCTTTTTCAGCTGCAGGAAAACCCTGAAAAACCTGCGGCACCACATCATCTGAAGATCGTGATCTGCCAAAGTCCTTTCTCTCATGAAACAAAATGTAGGGTGTCTCTAGAGACTCCAATACATTAAATACATCGCCAGAATACTTAGCGACACGACTATCGTCAAACTCAATCCAGTCCAGTCGATCATCACCTGTTAAAAGTTCCGTTTTCAGATGATTTAACAATAATCTTTGCACAGACTGGTTATTAGTCATATTAGGAAACGTTAGTTGAAGTTCCAGAAATTCACATACGTTTTTACTAACTCTTGAATATTCACTACAAAGTAAACAAGTGAGGATTTTGACAGCAAAAGATTTACGAACACAAGACAAGATAGAGTGTACGGAATAATTCAATCCAGAGCGGTGAGGAGTATTGATTCTGCTATTGTTTTGCTCACGAAGAGTAGTCAACAAGAACCCCAAGAATTCCGGACAATCCTCTGATATTTAGTGGACTTCATAGACTAGAGGAAATCGGTTGGTGAGAAAGATGATACAATCTTACGAAACTGCAGCTGCATGAACACGTATTTTTTCAAAATCGTTCTTGCAAAATACAACTTCTATGAAAAAAACATTTTTGCTATGTTTTCCTGAAGTTTTAAATGTACTTTTTTTAATAAAATGATTGTAATAGTCATATATTTTTTCGATAGTATTTTTATAATATCTACGATTTGCCTTTAGGCTTTTTCGACGATTAACTTCCCATCGGAGCTAACTTTCTTTCCAGCGAGTATTTTCTTGAGGTCTGAGAACAGAAAAAAATATCGCTGGAGCCAGATCTGGTGTACACGATGGATGCGAAAGCAATTTGACGCCCAGTACACACAATTCTGCCATTGTTTTCATTGATTTGTGACATGGTACATTGTCTTGATGAAACAGCATTTTTTTTTCAAATTAGGCCATTTTTCTACGATTTCCTCCTTCAAACGTTCCAGAAACAATATGTATTAGTCGTTATTGATGGTTTTTACCTTTTGAAGATAGTCGATGGATATTATATCATGCACATCCCAAAATAATGATACCATTACCTTGCCAACCGATTGTTGCGTCTTTGCACGGTTTTGCAGTCGATTCACCAACTGCATTCCACTCAGATGACAATCTTTTTGATTCTGGTGTGAAATGACGGAGCCTTGTTTCATCCATTGTCACATATGTATAAATGCATAAAGTTATTTTTTCAGTGTGGAATAGCTTGAAACATTACTCAGAATAATACATTCGTTGTTGTTCTTGGTTGATTGTGAGCTGGAGCGGAACCCTCTTTGAATAGAGCTTTCGCACACTCAAATGTCCACCATATTTCCACGATATTTTCAGAGCCTCAGAACCTTCAGTTAGCGGTCATCAAATACTCTTCTTCTTCGTCTTAATTATGGTCCCAGCTTCAAGATGGCGCTATCAAGACCACTCTTTTTATTATAGTGATAAATATAATAAAATATTTGTCCAGGATGTACAAGAGTCTTGTTTTACACAATACTATACTCCATTTCTTTCTTCTTAATATATTTTCATTCACTATTTACTATATGCAACACGTATAAAACTCATTTTTTTCATATATGTTCAATTGTTGCGCTCCATTTCCCACGTGGACATCCGGTCCTCCCCGGCCTCCAACCGGCGTGAATGGGTGTAGGTGTTATATATTTATTCAACTTTAGCACACCCACGTGGACTTCTAGTCCACCCCGGCCTTCAATCGGCGTGAATGAGAGAATTACTTTTTTTAAACATTGGAACGATTTTTATTAACACTATTTTTAATGTAATATTTATGCTGGCACGCTATAAAACATTATAACAAGAAATAAGTTTCATTTCCAAAAATGGCGTCCACGTACCTTCTTTGTGGACCGTCGCTATATGCACGTCCGCCCACTACCATCAGAAACGAAACTGTCATCAAAAATTATTTCATGGACCTTTTTGGTGTTTTCGTCGGTAACAGCCTCTTTGGGGCGTCCACTGCGTGCATCGCCCTCGCCAAAAAGCAATGTTTTTTTAACACACGAAATCCTTTTTCTCCATTTTCAAGGGTTAACTTAAATCATATGGATTTAATACTAGTAGTGCCATTTTTGTGTTAGCCTTCTAACTTTTCAGCCCACTATTTACTACCTATATCGTTCACTGATTCTGAATTTACACTGTCTGTTTTCAGAATTGGTCATATCAGATATGCATTCAATATATTGGTCAATAATTTTCTCTAAACGCGATTTCATTACCCATTGAAAACTGAATTATCCTGGGATTCATTGAAAGTTCATGTTTGTTGTACGTATTACCACGTTGTTCAAAAAGAATATTATGTCATTTGAGCTCTCAAACTAGTATTGACTCTACAAATAATACGAACTCGATTCGCATAAGAATGATTGTGATAGGCGTCGACACTATTCTGGTGTGGTTATTGGAGCTTGTTTGTATTGACTGGTGGTGGTATTTCAGTATTGAATTTCAAAGAGAAATTTTCATCATGACAAATAATATCGGCATCCCTTGAAGAGAGATCAATAATTAAATGAGCCTGCCTACAGATGATATAGTTTTACTCAATATCAGATTCGCAATATTTTTTTTCACCATGTTAGTATGTGCCTGAAATATTTGGAAAATGGAAAGATGTAATGTGAAGCATTATCAGGATTTGTAGAACTTGCTAATAAATGCAGTTTACTACAACAACATATTCAATTCAATATATTTTCTTTTCAATCAAAATTGTTAACTATACAGGGGTGTGCAAAAGTCTGGAATAAAATTAATATCTTTTTAACCAGTGTTTTAGGAAAAAAAGCTGAAACACGGCAGTTGATTTCACGTTGTACGTATTTTTTGACAATAAAATGAAATCTTTTTTTTTCAACCCCTTAGTTGCAACCCTTCCCAACTTTTTTTTTCAAATGCAAACCTATGTCGTGTATGGCCTCATTGAAAAGCTCGTAAAAATTAAATTTTTTTTTATTCATGCGGTTACAACAAAATGAGAAAAAACTCTTTTGAAACCAAAAAAGTTAGAAATACCTACTTAGTGCTATCTACGGGTGAATTAACGTTACAAAAAACAAATAAGTGGTGACGATGTACATTGCTAAACAATTGCTAAGGATCACCAGTACCTACTTTCTAAAAGTTTACAAATTTTAAAAACAGACCAACCGGACCAGGCACCACAACAAATTGTATTGATTTATGTGTAAAACTGACAAGGTAATGTAGCATCAACATTCTGTGGATTTTATTTTTTCACCAGAAACATACACATAAAATTAGTTCTATCACAAGCAATTGTTGACCAGTGTACCTCAAAAAGAGAAAAAGGTTGTTACATTTTTTGTACCAAAATGAATGCTCTGATAAGAACTATTGTCTTGACTCAGTTTTAAAATTGTGGCATTTCTGGCCGAAATAAAAATAATATATCTTTAGTTTATTAATTGGGTACCTTCAAAGTGTTCTTTATTGATTTGCTAAACAAAAATGGTATTGTCAGAGAGGCAGCGTATCGAAGTCTTGATATTGTTGGGATGTGGGGATAGAATGCGGAGTCAAAGTAAGGTGTGTACTTTATTTAATGCAAAATATCCAGAAAATCACATTTCCCAGGGTACTGTGAGTGAGATCTCACACAAACATGGTACAGTGAAGGACTTGCCCAGAAGTGGCCGGCCACATGTTTTAAACGAAAATCAAAAATTGGACATTGCCGTATCTCTGCAGGAAGATCCACATTTGTCAACGGTTTCATTATCCCAAAACAATCCTACGTCTAGACGTACGATTGGGAGGTTTTTGAAAACAGATAAATACCACACATATAATG
>WOGP01009106.1:0-10890 GCA_015342065.1 Leptinotarsa undecemlineata | reverse complement strand
ATTTCAGCTGAAAACCTATACTTTGTAAAAAAATTGATAAAAGATTAGTTACCGTTTTTGCAGGCTTTGTTCAACCCATAGAAATCTACAGGGTGGTCGAGTGTACCAATTTAATCTAAATTAAACGACCTAATGCATTTATTTTTACGATATTTAGTATGTTATAAAAATATCCCTAGACTATTCCGATGTGTGTACTTAACATAATAAAATCGAAATATTCTGTTGATTAGTTAAAACGAAAAGAAATATTAAAAATAATAGATAATGCGGAAGAAAAGAACAATTGTGTACAAATGAATATAAAAAAATTGTAAGAAAGCTAAATTGTGAAGAATTGGTGTTATTACAATTTTCCGATGCTCATTATTGCTTAATCATTGATACTGAAACGGAATGAGTCTCAATCAATGGAATGGAGTAGAAGAGGAACCCAAAACCTTCTTTGGTGATTTGCCTGTCGGAATAGTTGAAACTGTCACTGTTATTCACAGTATATCTTTGGTATGAGTAATTTCTTTGATACCAGTTGGACACAAAAAAACATCATTAATGACGGAAAATATATTGAGTTAAGTAATTATATATTTGTTTTTTTATAACGCACAGCAATAAAAAGTTCATTAACAAATCAAAACACTTATGTGTCGTTAAAATTGATACCTGGATTTCAATGGTGAGCAAACAATATCATTCAAAATGAGGCACTTACTAGATCATAATAATTTTCGATACATTATTTCTTGTTGAGCCTGTGAGCTACTAGCAGAAAAACCGCGAACTGCATATCAGTGATTTTGGAACCATTCCCTCATTCTGTTATTACCATATAAAAAAGTCCCCATTACTAAACAGATAAATGTGAATGTATTCAAATCTATATATTTCTAATCCATATATTGAAAATAAAATGTATCTCAGTGATAAACTGATTTTTTTCGTCTGAGTTCTTCTTTAAATATTAGAAATGGGTAAATAACCTTCGCAACAAGTATCTACAAGAAACCTTCAATTTATTGTTGAAAATGTTCACAGGTTCCTTAAATTAATAGAAATGGTGGTATTTACTGTTTCATTTTTGATAAATAACAGAAAAGCCTTTGTAATACACTGTTTGGATTCTTTGGTGTAGTAATTAATATTACTTGAGTTTTTTTCCAACACCAAACCGTTATTTTAACACCTCGCCACGTGTTTCGATCACAAAGTGATCATCTTCATCAAACTGAGTATGATCTACCTCTTGAAGATCATTAAACTGAATTTGATCTTTCTCTTGAAGATGATCACGTGGTGATCAAAACACGTGCCGAGGTGTTAAAATAACGGTTTGGTGTTGGGAAAAATGCCTTGTTGATTTATGAAGATTCATCAAACCTTACTCGGTTTTTAACAACTAACAAATATAAGCCATTTTATTTATGTCACAGTGTCGTATCAGCTTATAACTTATAATAATGAGCTTTGATAAAATTCACTAAAAAAAATTACTTGTATGTTCTCGACTGGCAATTTTAATTTTGAAGATAACACAAAAAAAGACGACTTTAGCTTTCAAAGTGATTCAGTAAATAAAAAAAAAACAAGTAAATGGTAAAGTTTCTTTCTTCATCACGCGTGATGCGTCGGTTTGTGATGCCGCATGAATTTATTTTTTCGCCATAGAGTTTTAATTTTGCTTCATCTCCTGAGATATTCATTTGAGTTTTAGAATATTTATAATGTGCATGAAATGTTTAAATGTGGTAAACTGTATACTAATGAAAGAAGAGCAATATGTAGTGATTTGTTTTGTTATGTTTCAAAAAGATTACACAGCGTTGTCTAAAAAACCTCTCAGGCTATGCACAGATACCACTACCGCCCAGACTTCGCCCGGATTACTTTATCATATATCAACCAAAATACAGAAAACATTAATGAGTTATACACAAAACACCTTCTTCTTGAATGACTTGCTTGTAAAAAACTCAAGAAAATCCGTGAGGTAGTTTTTCTAATTCATCGCGTTCACACAGACAGACGCAGCGAAGGGGTGTTATTTTATAATATAAAGTGATACATAAAGGAATGTGAAGAACTTTTGAAAATTTGACATTGCATCGAAAGTTGAAAACAAGGTTTCAGGAAGGTACTATTCCAATGAAATGATAACATTTCCCAAGAAAAAATTATATCAGGCCTAGAGAAAAACATTATAGTTTTCAGAATAATAATTTTCGAAATGCGTGTAAATTCGTAGTGATATTAGCTATTCACAATATTGATCAGTTCGGGACACTGTAGGAATAAACATCTTGTAGATTTGAATATCCTCAAGTTTATGATGTAGGTACATTCATATTTTTTTGAGTGGTAATATTCTGTGTGTATTTATATGTATTCAGTCTCGTTTTAATATTAAAGTTTTTTTGTATTTCGTACATATCACTTTCATAACAATTCCCTGTCATAAACGGTTGAATTAAAATTTTTGTGAAAGTTTATGTAGACATAAATGAAACAAAATCAGAGTTTCATGTCGATTACTCATGTTCATAATCCTCTTTACGTTAATGCATTCTAAAAGATTCTATGAATTCTGTAAATATATGTGTATACACATTTTTGTCTATTAAACTTAAAAAAAAAATCATTTGAAATATTTCATCGTATAATAGACATTATTACTAAAAGAATACTATTTTTGAAAATGTTTGATTCGTTTTGCTAAATATGAAGAAAACGTTTCCTCCATTAACTGAGTGGTTTTTTATATTTTGAATAATTACCAATAATTTCGAAACATTGTTCAGAGAATCATTTCTCATGATTATTTAAAACCTGCTTGTTGATTTTGGCCTGTTAAACTTGGATGAACTATGGACCGAAAGCCAAGATTTTTTTTAAGATTTTCATTTACAATCAGGGAAAACCATAATTCCGGTCAAAATAAAAACTTGAGTCCATCATTCCCCAATATTCATAGAATTAGCTACCTGTTTTGGATAAAATCAAAAACAAGCTTTGTTAGAATGGATATCATCAAGATTTGTTGTCTCGTTTCTGTATATTTTGCTGAGAAATTAGCTTTCGTCTGGAATACTATTCGTTTTATTGCATAAATTAAGTGTTGTGCATCCTGGTCAATGACATTTTCGAAAGAAGAAGTTTGATATCGATTTGTTACTCGTAAACACAAAATGAAAATGTTCTATAATTTATCGCAATACTTTCCGTATAAATATAAATCAGTTTTCTTAGAAATTAGGAAGGAAAACAATCTATCGAATATTTACAAAGGTACAATTGATTCATGAAATACCTGTTGAAATCTGTATTTTTTATAAGAACGATGATAAGAAATGGATAAGTTATGGGAATGAGGTGTGACATATCGATTGATAAAAGCGGTGAGTATTATTAAGACTTACTGAGACTACTACGTAAGTTTCAAATTAGATAGGAATACTATGAAGAGTTTGCTAAGTTTGAATGATGAGTCATCAATACAAACAAAATTATTCAATTCAACATTTATCCACAGGTATGATTTCATGATAAAGAAAGTTCTAATAAAAGTCGGAACAGGACAAAACCATTTCTGAAAAAACATTATATCTATGAAGTACACATTGGTTTTCACTTATTATTTTTATAAGTAGTTACAGAACATGTTTATATTATCACTAGAGAATTTGAATGGTAGATAAAAAGTGATTTATTCATTGATTTTAGTTATGTTTTGACAACAACAAATTTGTTCAAAATTTGCTTGTTTGGAACCAGAATTACTCTAGCTGGTTTCATCTGAGAGAAAATAATCCTTCAACATAGTATTCACATATATTGTCTGGAGCAATTTTTAACAGATGATTTTAGGGAAATTCTAAATAATTTTACACTTGATAGATTATGTAACGTGCAAATAATATGCAATAAGATTTCATGTTAGAGTAGAGGTTTCAACAATAAATTTCAACTGATTTGTGAGCTGAAATTGAATTTTTTACTGTAAATTGGTGGCAACCTTTTTTAGGATTTTGTATCCGAGATAAACCTAAAAACAAACTATCGGGAAACGAGAAATTTTGACTTTAACACACTTTCAAATGATTCTACAAAGTGTTTCAAACTCGTTCACGTCTAATATGGTGAGAGTATTTTTTTCACTTTAAAAATAGATCGAAAAATATACAATATACACACTTCAAATTTGTTCAAAATTTCCAAGTGCTCGTGTATATTTAACCGCTTTTTGAAAACAAGAAAACAGTAAAAGACACATATATGCATCATTTTGTTGGCAATGAAATACAATGTTCTAATTGATCATCACATAGTTTTGTTAGTACTGTGCAAGTAAACAAGCCAACTGTTAGACGATAAGGATTTCATCGGCTGGGAAAAATCATCGAAAAGGAATTTGCATTTGGAGTTCGAAATAAACTGTGAACATTATTTTAACACATTTCCTAATGGCAAATGAAAAGTGCGCAATTGATGAGTTTCAAGTTTTCATAAACGTCAACTCATCTTTCGATTAACTTATCAAAGGTGTTTTATTGTTTTCGAAGATTATAGATTATTAAAAAATTTCAAATTGATGTTTGAAGTTTCTATTGTTATTCCGAATTTCAATAGATTTATATGTGTTATATATAATAGTAATTCAATCATATAAATTTTATGGCCGTAAAGCTGATATAGCATTAAAAAACGTTGCGAAATCCTTTACAACTCCATATCTGAATATATTCTTGAATATTTCAAATTCAAATTACGTTATACTTTGTGGTTTGGATGACCTAACTTCCAAATTATGAAGAGGTCATTAAAAAAATGAATAAATATTGGCGCATCTAATAGACCACTCCTGTATCCTTTTCGTTTGAAGTCGCATTGAAAAACTTTGTTTTGTTCTGCATTTACCAGAGATGAACTAGATCATGAAACAATTTCAACATTTTCGAACAAATTGTACCCCGTTGAGATGAAAAATCAACTGGATTTATTATATCGAAAAAATGTATTTGAAAAAGTCATTTTGAACCCTCTAAAACATATTTTGAATATTATCCAAATCTGAAATAATATACAGGATGTATCACTTCAGGATGTATCACCCTTTTTTGCCTCTTTTGAACGAATCATGGCTTACTCAATCAAAATTTAAAACAATTTTGGAAAGAACGCTAATTATTTGTTATCGGAAAATTATATTAGAATGAATATCATACTTTCGAATTCAGTCCTTATCCTGTAATTTTTTAATTTTCCATACTGTAGAAGTATTCGCTTATAAAATAACATTTATATCACAATTGAAAACATCTACCATAGAAATAGTCATAATGAAAATATTCAGTTTACGACTACGACTTTATGCTCTTTGGTGACATAAAAAGAACAGGAATGATTTGTTGTGGTGTTAGATTTCATCAACATGCCGTCCATTCATACGAATATCTTTTCAACTCGATTTCTTAGATGCCCCAATCTTTTCATCGGGAGTTCATTCTCGGCTCGCCTTTTTAATTTTCTCACATAACTCGCTCTAATCAGTGCGTCGTGGGTTCTGGTATACTTTTTGCTTTACTGTTCCTAGTGAATTGAAAATCTCAGGGAGTAAAACCAGGTAATCTTGGTGGCCACTAAACTGTCCACATCTTCCAATCCATCTCTGCGGAAAGTTATTACTCAACCAATTCCTGATGATTCCTGCATTATGCGTTGAAGCTCCATCAAATTGCAGATACACATTTTGCCTTACAATAAAAGGTAAGTCTTTAATAACTCATCTCAATTCACTTTCAAGAAATTTCAAGAGATTTTGTAAAAATAATGGTCTATTTCTTTTGCTATTCAGTATACCACAACACATTCACTTTACGAGTTTCTTATACTCGTTTTAGACCAATATTCCAAGAACTAATTTTCCTCTTCTTTGAGGGATATGACGAAACATATTATTGGTAATACTGAATGACTGAGGTTTCTTGAAATCTATTTATATATCATTCGGTAAACCATTATTACGGCAAAAATGGATTTTGGACCAAGAACTGGTTTTGAATGAACGATTAACATTCATTGCCGTAAACAACGTTAGCAAAGGTCAGGGAGATGTTGAAATAATAATTCAAAAGTTAAATTTGGTTCGAAACGAATTTGCGGACGAGCAAAAAATGTATTCAATATTATTTTTGTTGACTGTTACTGTGTTTAATAGCAACTACTGAATAAACAACTTGTTGGTTTATGATTTCAGCAGTGATTTTGATCCACACAGTCTGTGTTTTATGAGACTTTAATTTAGACTCTCTCTCTCTCTCTCTCTCTGGGTCATGACATACTTCTAAAACCGAAATCACGTGTCTTCTTCGTGTTTTTGTTTGTACCGAGAAACAAAAGAGGTGCAAAGTACCCTTCAAATGTAAAACACGGGATTGTAATCAACCATTACAATCAAAAAGCATGTAGGAAGTTGAAGGTTATACTGTTTCATATTATTTTATAACTTTCAATATATTTTATTATTATGCATTGCTAACCTTTTATCCACTGTAAAACTTCATTAAGGTGGTAGGCATAGAGAACACATCTAACTGATGTACAAAAATTGAAATTTCTTTTTATAAATTTTGCAATTATATCGCGAGCATATTCAATCACTAAGTAATAAAGTACACAATAAGAGATAAAAGCTCTCTCCAATACAAAATCGTTTTCAGTTGGATGTCCATTTTTGTACATTAGCTATGCAAACAATATGTAAACATCCCGGGCCTAACAGTATATCTTTGAGACCGACGATTACATATTTCCCTGAATACGACACGATCGACAGCATCACAATTTGAAAATTTATTTTTGGAAATATTTTATTCTTTCAAATAGTTGGTTTCTGATTAAAATGTCTTCAAGATGAAGAGATAGATAGTAATATGGAAATAGTTGAAGACAGTGACGGTAGTCTAGAACAAGATGAGTTAGTAGTTCAGGAGGAAAACTCTGATACCGAGCAAGAAATAACCGACGATGATATAGAGGAAGTTGCTGTTATAGAACCAACAGAGCTGTTCGTACCCCTTGTTTTATTTCCAAAGTTGACACCAAATGGAGAAAATATTTTATTAGAAGTCCAAATGTCAGAACACGCTCAGATAATATCATAACAAATAAGCAGGAGTAAAAGGTTCAGAAAAAGAGAAAAAAGCTGCAATTGAAATATGGAGTTTATTCATCGCTAATACCATGTTAGAAAGAATTGTCAACAACACTAACCGACAAATAGAAAGAAAACAATATTCCAAGGAATATAGAACAGCCAAGCCCCCCAATACTGAAGAACTGAAAGCCCTGTTTGGGCTGCTTTATATTACTGGAAAATTAAAAAGTGGTCTCCAAAAAGTACGCGATCTTTTCAGAGTTATTGGCATGGGGATAGAGATTTTCAAATTGACAATGTCCCTTGAAAACTTTGAGTTTCTACTCCAGAATATCCGAATAGAAGATGTTACAACAAGGTCCGAGAAGATAAAATTAGATAAACTTGTAGCAGTAAGAGATATTTTTGATGAACTAAATAAACTTTTGCCCAAATATTTTATGGCGTCGATGTATGCAACTGTGGATGAAATCTTGGGGTCATTTAGAGGCCGCTGTGGATTCAGAGTCTATATTCCATCTAATCCCAACAAATAAGGGTTGAAAGTATATTCTCTAGTAGATGCAAAAATGTTTAACAGTGCTAAAATGGAGATCTATTGTGATAACAAACCAGTGGGTTCATATAGTTTGGACACGTTCAGTATTTCACTAGTGCCACGGTATTGCCGACCCATATGGGGCTTATATCGTAATGTTACTATGGATAATTTTTTCAGTACTACTGCCTTAGCTTATAAACTATTAAATGGACTGACAGTTATACTGACAAAAAACAAACCTCAAATTCCTGACGATTGTTCAAGAAATACAAGGCGTTCGCCTATTTGGTATTTTTGTATGGTGCCTTGTACATAGCTTCTGTTAACTCCTATATAATATACTACAATAATAAAAATAAAAATGAACCTCCGATTCCAAGAAGATCATTTATAGAAGATCTTGAATCAATTTGTAAAAGCTGATGTAAATAAGCGTGTCAACGATAATGGTCTTCCCAGAACCACTAAACTCTGAATAAACGAAATCTACACTATTGATGACAATCCTATTCTTACACTTCCTGCACATGGACGATGTTTCTACTGTCCTAACAAATAGTAGAAAAACTAGATTTAGCTGTCACAGGTGCAATAAATTTATGTATTTGGAACATCTGACCCCCACATGCAGGGCACGCATGTGGGGATCAGATGAATTTTATCGACAAAATTTCAGTTCCTGGCAATTCTAACAATTGTGTCTAACGTTTAGGTGGAATGACTAACATTCTATGAATATATATTGCTTTCCTTTTTTATGAAAAAATTACATTTCTAATTTTTATTACTTAAAGTTGGGTCATATGATTTTATTTCATATGTTTTAGTATACTTTATAATACTTTCCGTATATTTTCAATAATTATACTGAAGGGTTTTTGATACCCTACCCTAAATTTAAACTGCTTCAACTCATAATTATTGGAAACATAAAACCTTTTTTGTGAGTCGGTCTCTGAGATCATTGTTAGTCTTCGAATTCCACTCTGATATGTAAGTCGGGGAAGGTTAAATGGAGTTTTTTGAATTTGTGATGGAGATACTTGATAAAGATTCATAACCTATACAAGTAATACTTCATTGTGAGATTTTCAATAAACATTTTACAAAACCCAACCAAGTATTTCACTATAAATTAGCTTCTTTAGGCGTGTTTTACTAACTGAATTCTAACTAATTAGTGCTTTATATGAATCAACTATTTAAATAATATGACTTTCTACCTTTCTCATAATTGATAATTTTACCTTACTTTGGAAATAAAGCATTTACAAATTTGAACATCAGGAAAGACATTTCACAAACAAATTCATATAAATGGATGTGTTGAAGAAAATTACCTGGGTTCCAAATATTCCAAAATATTGAGTTTCAAATCTTTATTTTCCAAATGGTTACATATTTCTGATTCTCATGCGTATCTGCCAAAAAAGTGGTTTACAGATGTGTGATTAGTCTTCACATTGATGAAATTTATCCTATTTCTTTACACACTGTAAAAGTTACTTTGGCCAATAGTAAGTCTTGGGCAGAACGACGAATAAACTTATAAGCACTGTTCCCAGACACCGAAACTGCAACAGTCTTCTAGTGTGCAACCCGTCGTGGCACTTCTGCTCTTTGGGAACAGTGGTTGTTTTGGATTTTGTCTTTCTATTTTTAATGAAATTCCTCAAATAATAATTTTTTCTGTGAGCCAGTCCGAATCTTCCTTTTTCAAAAAACGAGCGATATAACTGGTTGATTCTCCAAAATTTGTTTATATCCTTGAAGTTGGATTGACCTAGTTCATGGCATTTTTGAGGGTTCTTGGACAGAATGGAATCGATAATATCAACCTTGTAACCAATTGAGTTTTCTGTGGACATTACTTTGAGACATTGAAATATCCAGTAGTCTGTGAAGCATATTATTGAATGCTGCTACAATGCATACAAGATACAAAATTATGTTCATGATATTGTCATACTTTGGTGAATTCAGCAATAATATAATTTTTTTTTTGAAAAAAAAAACTTGGATGTTGCTTACTGAACAAATAATAATTTAAGCAAATTTATGTAGTCCAAACGATGTGAAGCTTTTCGTGAAGAAATAAAAAGCAGAGGAGTGGTGTTTTGCAAATCACATTTGCAAACCATTTTTCGACAAAGGGACATCAAGCACGAGTTCAATCTTTTCGAATGCTTGGAAATCAAAATAGATTAAAAAATTTGGGCTATTCACTGAATGACCAAATAGAGCTGAATAATTTTCTTTTCTTGAATCTGTTCTCTAATGTTGAATTCTGAATTCAGGTAATGTTCTTTTATAACATGTTAATTTGAATGAGTTTGTTAGGTTAGGAATCACACGTTAAAAGGTAAAACCTCGTTAGCCCTTGCTCGTACAAGTTTTGACTTCTGAGGGTTGTCGTTCGTAGAGGTGCGAAAGCTGGTTAACGGAGAAAACATATTTTAAACAGTTGAACAACACACATAAAATCCATTTCCTGAGTACAGGTAAAATTTTATTAGTCATTTAATATTATGAAAATGGGGGCTCCCCTCCTTAGATATCCATCGTGAGTTGAAGATGGATTGTCAAGATTATCTTCTATTAGCAATAAATAATTTTTGATATGTAAACTTGTGAAATACCAGTTTCAAACATGAATTGAAATAATGACTTAGTGAAAGCCATAAATTTGCAAAACAAAAGCCAACGACTACACAGGCATTGAGATAAAAATGTGCAACAACAATAAATTTTAACTGCCATTGAAGATTAATAGAAAATGAGACGGTACGATAAATGAAACCAGGCAATGATTTTGAAACAATAGTTGTAAATAAATGTTCTGTCTGATAAGAACAGAAACCATATAGAAAAGTTTGCAAAAAATTCATTGATTCATTTCTTGAATGGACAATTTGAAATGGTATCAATAATCCTGGCACATTCACAATTTATGATGAAAAAAAAGTAATACAAGTTATGAAATTACGAAACAACAACAAAAATTTATTGGTGCTCCAAGGCGATTTGATTGATCCCAGTGGCGCATTTGCTTTTTCAGTTACAGGAAAACCCGGAAAAACCTGCAGCACCACATTATCCAAAGATTTTGATCTGCCAATGTCCTCTCTTCCATAGAATAAAATGTAGTGTATCCTCAGAAGCTCCAATAAATTCAATATATTGCCAGAATATTTAGTGA
>WOGP01009105.1:0-10890 GCA_015342065.1 Leptinotarsa undecemlineata | reverse complement strand
GTGATATCGCTAGAGTCACCTTTTTTCAATATTGGACAAATTCGAGCTGTTTTCCACTGCTCAGGAAAGACGCAAGTTGTTAAAATTAAGTTGAATATGCCTACTAAAGGTGTAGAGAGAATATCGATACAGTCCTTTATCACATATCCTTTATCTATATCTTTATTATAGAAATATATAACGCGAATACGCGAACTTGCACGGATGCGCATTAAGCATTTTGACGGGAGCGAAGTTACCACCTCAAGATCATCAACAACAAACTTTAAGAAATTCTTTCAGTATTTATTGATTATTCTTCATAAACGGTTCCATAACATTTTAAGATTGCTGCACATCTTCTTTTCATCTATCCTGCAGCAGTAGAATGTGACTTTTTGGTGATTTTTTTTATTTTCTCACTCACTATTCAATGTTAGTTCATTCCTGAGCGTATTTTTTCTTTTTATTATACACTTTCGGACAAAAATATTACATATTTTATTTCAAGATATTTTTCTTAGGTTAGTTTCCGTTCCCTTAAAACGTAATTCATTTTTATAGATAGGTGTTCAAAGGCCAAACTATTTTACGTATATTTTCATTCAGTATAGATAAAAAAATGCTTGAACGTAGTCGCTATAGCTAAATAAGTAAAATAATGGTATAAATTACAAATTTTGAATAGTGTACCTTTACCACTACCAATGTCTATTATTATTGTTATCAGAATGATATTTCGAGTATACAGAAGATACGGAAAACGTTTTGCAAAATGTAATCTTGTACATAACGTTAGCTTTGGTGGTAATTCCATTATGTTGTGGGGTGACATCAGTTGGGATAGTCGCACCGAGCTTATAGAGGTGAATTTAAAAATGAATACTGACTGATACATACGCAATATCCTTGAAGAGCATGTTTTACGACAATTTCGTGCCAAAGTATGATAATGCTCGTGCACATGCTGCGAGAACAATCACTCAGTATTCTGAAGTTGTTGGACTTGAGGCAGTGGAGTGGCCCCCAAACAGTCCCGACTCAAATCCCATAGAACATAGTTGGAACATCCTAAAAAGACATATACGAGCACAAAATCCAGCTCCGAACTCAATTGCTGAATGGGATTGTTTCATGGTTTTTGATTTATAGTTCACTTGATAGAAATTTCAAATTTAGAAACAATGCACTTTGTTTCATCTCACTGAGTACCGTAGTTTTCCTGTAATTGATTAATAAAAATCGAATGTGGTAGGGTGGTGACGTCACGACCCTATTCCCGCTTCTTGTTTGATTGACCAATACGAACAATAGAAATGATCAACGTTGCCCAGTCGTAAAATTTGTGGAGTCTATAATCATCAATTTAATTATGGAAGTGTATATGAACCCGTTAACGTTTCTATTATTGGAAAATTCTTCACATGGAATAAAATGTACACGAAAAATCATATTTGGAAATGATTTCTATATCTAAAATCAGTACACAAAGTCGATAGATTACAAAATGTTCACCTGAATGTTTTATGCATTATTTAATAATATACAGTTATAAAAATTGAAAAATAAAGCAAACTGGATTAAAGAATTATTGCAAATATTCAATTTATTCTACAATCCTCAATCTATACAAACTTAAGAGGCAGGTTGAATGAGTACAAGTATAGACAGAATTGATTGTGCTCGAACTGATCCAACAAAAGCTTCTGAGGTAATAATAATACCATTAATCATATAATAAAATTTAATTAATTTTGTTTCATACTTTCAGTAACCGGATTAACTTCAGAAAATACTTTCTGGAGAATACTTGAAGTTGAAATAAAAAACTGTGTCATCAAAATATTTTCGTTTCCCTTTCATTAATAGTCACTTTTTAAATTATTTCTATAAAGTCTTGGAAAAGTAGAAGGATTGTAGTTCTTTCTTTTCAATACTTTCACTCACTTTTTTCTCATCATTTCACCATTTGGGAACCTAAAGTCATCATATGAAATAACTCATTTATAAACCAATACCTTTTCTGTTTTCTTGTACCTTTCCCCACAATTAAAATCAGCACAAAAATGCACCATATCAATATTCAAATTTGGTAAATTTTCGTTTCGAGGACACACGGCGATTTTAAAAAAATGTTTACGTATTTTGATGCGTAGATAACGAATCCAAAAGAAAAAAGCGGCGCTCTCCCTTATTTACAAAGTTACGACCCTTCAAAGTTCAGAAAAGGACAACTTTTCAGCCTTCTTTTTCACAAAATAAACTATTTAAAAACACAAGCATTTATTCACTAGGTAACCTTTACACCTTATTCCTCCTTCTTTGACACTTTTCACTTCAATAATCAACATTTTTCTTATAAAAAACTCAATTTAAAAACGAATGCTTCTCCTGGTGACATTCTTCTATTTCTAGGTTAGTTACTAGTGACATTTCAGAAAAAACGGTTGGTATTTCGACAACCTACTACTTCAAATTCATAATACACCACTAAAATCCAATTTACGATCTAAATAATGAAGGTAAAAAACATTTGAATTACTTTAGGAATATTGAATACATCAGTCGTACAAACCATGCCATTAATCTTAAAAACGTAAAATACAGAGATATGTAACTAAAAAGCAGCTCCGTACATTTTTAAATATTTGTATTGGAAAAATGTTGATTATTGAACTCAAAAGTGCCAAAGAAGGAAGAATAAGGTGTGAAGGTGACCTAGTGAATAAATTTTTGTGTTTTCAAATGGTTTATTTTGTGAAAGAGAAGGCTGAAAAGTCTCCCTTTTCTAAACTTTGAAGGGCCCTAACTTTGTAAATAAGGGAGAGCACCGCTTTTTTTTTCGGATTTGTTATCTATGCATCAAAATACGTGAGTACAGTCAAAAATTTTTTCAAAATCGCCGGGTGTCCTCAAAACGAAAATTTACCAGAATTTTCATTATTATCAGTCCATTTTTCTGCCATGGTTCTTTGAACGGACCCCGTTATATTAATTTATTAACAACAGTGTTGGAAGAGTTGTTCGATGATCGGTATCTGGAGGCTTGTCAGATGATCTATTTTTAGCAGGATGAAGCACCAGCACGTAATTTCCAGACTTTTTTGGAAACACATGGATTGCTACAAATGCTCCTGTTAAGTGGTCTCGTGGTACACAAGACATGTAACCTCTAGATTTTGTAGTTTTCTCCAAAAAGAGGTGTACAAAATGAAACATAATAATGTAGAGGAACTGAAAAATTATATTGAATATTTACTCGATATTTTATAGGTCTTTATTCGCCATAACAACCCAAATTAAGGAACATTCCCCATAGGAAACTAAATAAGGAGTTTTGGTCTATCGACTTCGATAAAACCCATTTCTCAAAGTTATACAGAATGTTCAAAAATCATAGTCACTTTTTTATCATTTCTGCTTATACCTGTATCTTTTCCGATCATACATTGAGTCGTATGAGGGTTTTCTATAATGGATCCTTTAATGAGAACTTCATTTTTCTCATTTCCATTGATAGGTTTTGGTCTATTTGCCTTTTCATGAACTATAGTTCCAGTCCTATGAAATTCATGTAGCAATCGTTTGAAAGGCAAGTCTCTAAACTCTCACCAATCGCTAAATTCATATCTATCCCCTCTTGAATGGGATACGTTTTCATTTTCAACGGTAATTAATCAGTGAATCATTTGAATAAGGTTAATGAGAGGTTGATGAGAATTCTTCCGAAAAGTTGAATAAAAGTCGTTTCAAAGCTATCTTGATTCAAAGAATGCATTAAAATATGAACTACCATTTCTTCTTCTTCTGCTCAATTATGGACCCACCTTCCTTTCGGCGCTATTATGTCCAGTCGCCCCATTACGCGAACATCCGGTCCGCCCCAGCCTGGATACTGGCGTGAATAATGGGGTTTGCTCCGGGGACTGTAACATTGTCTGGGTTTAACCCATGCTACAGCCCATCTTGTTTCTAACCTATACATTTTTTGCATGCACGTGTGCGTCCCACGCAAACCACGGCTAAATATACACAACACTTATTTAAATATTGCTTGCACGTTAAATAACTGCGGACAACACAAAACACATTAAAAATTTAGCCCCGATGCAACACGTGGTATACACGTACCATCTATGTGGACGAACTATACATTTGAAAAAGGCAATATCTCAAAAATTATTTAGGTCAGGTATAGGGAACCCTCAAATTTAATGAAAGATAATTGAATTTTATATTGTTCAGACCAAAATTATATTATTATTCTGATAATTCTCCATGATATTGAGAAATGGGTTTTATCGAAATCAATAGCCCAAAACCTCTTTTATGGTAGTGGCAGCAAACCAGCATCCACCCCTATAAATTGAGAAACAGAGTTCGAGTGAATCAGTCTAGTTCTAAACTCCAGACTTCAACCAGAAGATGGCAAATGAGACTTTGTCGAAACGTTGTGAAATTTTCCTTGTGAGGATCAAAATACAGAACACGGAGTGAAACCCCTGAAAAACACCTAACCCCTTGCCTCTCATGTGGACCTATGACTTCGTAGGTATGTTTGGCAGATACAATTGTGTTGTGACATATTTTTATATCAGAAAGAAAGATTTCGAATAGAGAGTTTTGAAATATATATATATATTCGCAAATACGAATGAAAAATCGCCCTGAGTCAATAAAACAGAGCCTTTCTGACACAATGTCGGTAAATCATTCCATTGAATTTACGGTTCTGCCTGTAATATAACAACACAGGATTTCCATCGGAAGTCGGTGGGAAGGGAGCGCATTAGAGAGAATATCCGGAATAATTACTATCGATTTGGAAGGTTCTGTAGCTGAAATTATATCCGAAATGAATCCATATGAAATTGTGTACAAAGCAGTAATAATATTGTGTCATGAATAATTTGTTTTGGTGTGGAAAATAACCACTGATTTACTAAATTGATTAGAGAATCTCTTCAGAGTACATTAACATCTTTGGACAAACTCTCCACTTTAATTATTTCGCAAATAAATGGTGTTACTTCTCATTTCTCTCGGATACAGTAAGGGATCCCACTGCAAAATTAGTGTAGGAATAATGAAGACAATGAAAATTTAATTTTGAAGTAATTTTTTAAGTAGGAGAATCCATTTTTCATAAGGTGCCAATTAGTAATTACCCGCCAGTACTATTAATTGAAATATTATTAATTGACTTTTAGAAATAAATTTCGTTTACATCTTATGGAAATGAAGCCTACAGCACTTTACAATAGTGTATTCGAAATATTTGAAAAGTCACAGTTGCTGCTGATTGTTTAGCTGCTACCTCAACGCAGCCAGGTGTAAACAGGTATGATTTTGTTTAAACTTTTCGTTTATTATGTATAGTTATTTCATTTATATCACGTTTCTGTACTTAATTTTATTAAAGTGCTTGTAAAAAAATCCGCAAATCAAAGTTTTCTGATTTTAAAGACGCTAGGTATTGAAAATAAAGCCACAGAGAGTGAGTGCGCGACATTACTGGATACACAAGGACGCTAAATAACCGTTTTTTCAGCCATTGCGCATGCCTCAATAAATAGGGTTCTCAACCAACGGTCCAAATAGTTAGAATGCCCTAAAAAAAGTTAACAAATGAAATAATAATATTCAAAAAAAAAATTAAATAATAAAATAATAATAAGAAATTAGCCTCATTCACATCTTGATGGTCGGACATGAGGCAAGTAAATTCTTGTACCGCTTTTTTCCCCTTAGTAAAACGTCATGAGGGTAAATCAATGATGCAAAAACTCCTTGAATTTTTTGATACTTCAATTATATTTTTAAGGGTCAAACTTTGCCTTTGTTAAAGAAAGCCGCAGTGTAATCACATCCAGTGAATGCGTGAAACGCCGGAAGAGCATGACACAAAGTTTGACCTAATTTCTTCGACAGTTCTGTACAATTTATACAAATTTCATCTTCATTTCCTTTTTTGGATGCACTGTTTGCAAGCCAAATTTTTTAACCAGGAAATTTGTGAATATTACTTAATAAAATCATTAAAACATCAGTATCAGATGCTCTAATTAAAATGTTCGAATGGTCCTGGACTTTACTAACATGATATATGTGTCAGTTTTCTCGTGTTGACATGCTAGATCTTCCTCTTTTTTTTTATTACTCTGTTTTCAACAAAACTATATGAAAAACATTTTTCTACAACCGTAATAAAAATTCTTTTATTTTTCAATATTGAAGTGAACGAGTCATCGTCCCAGTGATGGGCTAAAAATTTAATCAAGGCTTCTTTGAAACAATTTTTTTTAAAGATTTAAACAAATCGTTGGGTTGTGTTGTAAAGAACTGTTAATCGTATAAGGTATGTCAATACCTTCTCTGTCTTGTCTTTCGCAGTTCTTTATGGATGGTTTGAAATATCTATCAAATACGATATATACTTTTTGAACCTTTTTGGAACACAATTTTAACAAAATTGATTCAGCAAGCTTTCCAAATGTTTGTTGCAAATTTAAAGCTATTTGATACATATAATAAAAGCCGTCAATTATTTCTACGTCAACTTCACCACGATTAGCGTCCTTGTCCAACCAGTAGTGTCGCGCACTCACTCTCTGTCACTTTATTTTCAATACCTAGCATTTTTATAGTCAGGAAACTTTGATTTGCGGATTTTTGTTTACAAGCACTTTTATAAAATTAAGTACAGAAAAAAAGGATCATTAATGTGGTGTAAATGAAATAAATATACATAATAAACGAAAAGTTAAAACAAAATCATACCTGTTTACACCTGGCTGCGTAGAAGTATAGCGGCTAAACAATCGGCAGTAACTGTGACTTTTCAAATATTTTGAATACACTACTGTAAAGAGCTGTAGGCTTTATTTCTATAAGATGTAAACGAAATTTATTTCTAAAAGTTAATTAATGATATTTCAATTAATAGTACTGGAGGGTAATTACTAATTGGCCCCTTATGAAACATTAATTCTCCCATGTATGAAATTACTTCAAAATTAAATTTTGATTGTCTACATTATACCTACACTAATTATGCAGTGGGATCATAGACTAATAGTATTCTTGTTCTATCTATGGGAGTAGATTTATGCCATCACAGGTAATGAGTTAATATATTGTATGATTCATCGTCTTTTTTTTCGTTTCGGTTTCACTTTTAGTTCACATTTATCTGATACCAGTTTAGAAATGAACAAAAACTTTTATAAATTTCTACCTTTTTTGCGTTACATTATTTTATTGTAGATTATGAGTTCATAAACAGTTGGTTAGAAAACATTTTACAATTCAGAAAAATTATGGGGCTGAAATTTGATTGTACTTTAGTACTTTCAAGTAAAATATTGAAAAATATTGACATTAATGAGATTATTATTATAAATCGACATTATTTCAAACTCTTTTTGATGATAAATCTCTTCAATACCATGTGGATTTTCCTCACAACAATAAATATTATTATAAATGTTCATAATGATATTTGGTTAAAAGTTAATAAAGTAAAGAAGACTTGACGTCCAAACTGTGAAACTGTGGATTTGCTGCTAGTATCGGTAGATACCACTGGCAGAAGTTGATTCCGCATTGGAGAGTTATGAAGATGCAGTGCTTGCAATTTTTGAACATGGTAAGGAAATACTATATTATATACCTAGGGTGAGAAGTGAGCTATTATTTACCGAGCATTTTTATATCCTGAGGCGTGTAGCGCCAAGGGATATAATGTGCGAAGGTAAATAATAGCTTTCTCAGCCAAGGTATACATAGAATTTGTTTCACTACTAACATTGATATATTAACAATTTTAATTTTGGCATTAGTAATTTTCCAACAATTTGTTGAATATATCGGAATATTAAGTAGAGTAGAGCGTGTTTCTAATCAGACTGGCTTTACTTATGTAAAAATTTGGCATGTGTCAAATTTTGATATGAATCTAGGAAATATCTCATTGCATTTTTGATATATTTCAATGTTCCATCGCTTCTGTATGTTCAGAACTTAGAATTTCTCATTTCTGCATTATAATGTAAAAAAAAATTCCTTGATTATATGATAACCCAAGGCAACTATGAATTGTTGCATGTCAAATTGAAACGGTACAGTTTCCATGTAGAATACGGGCAGAATAGAATATGTCGATGAAAAGCGCGCAAAATCTACTTAGGCCATGAAAACGTTTGCCGCTGTTTCCATGACAACCAAACACTGTACAATGATTATTATTACTGTCAGTTTGCCAAATGCGGTTTTAATTCAAATTTAGATGTCATTTTGAAGAAGTTAAAAGATCTATATAAGTAAAACGTCAATATAATTAATTGAAAAATGGGTGAAAATTCAAGTGTCGATGATTTAGAGATGATGTGTACCCCGCCTGAAGTTGAAATTATAGAATTGTTCTCATTATTTACCTAGGTGTTTTTTATTGTCATTAGTTATCAATGGTGAGAAATATTAATTCTCGTTAGGGGAATGGAGTAAATAATAGCAATTTCTCAGGTTAGTTGTGGAAAAAAAATTCAGTTGCATAAACACGATCTATTCGTCTGCCGATTGACAATTCGTCTACCTAACAATAATATATATTGCAAGGAAACAATAGCAGACGGTAAAATATCGGTAAAAGTCCTTACTTTTTTACCAAATTAAAAAATATTTTTCAGTTGTATAAACACGGTCTATTCGCCGGCCATTAACTTTTCTCTGTATTTTTAATTCTGAAGTTTATATCTTACCAAGTTTTATACGGTCAAAAATGATTCAGATACACTATGAAAAAATTGTTAATTAACTAATGCCTATAAATTACTATTTAACCGGCAAACCGTCTGCCTTGTGAAAATTTGTTCATTTCATGATATTTTTAGTATATGCTGTGCTTAGCAGATAGTAAAAAATTTATTCTAGTTGACTATTTTTTTCGGAAAAAAAATCATGCTTTAGCCAGAACTCCATGTAACTGTCTGCCAATTATTTTTTGTGGGTGGTGTAACCTAGCCTTCCAGTTGCATGAATGACAGACGATAAAATGTTGGTCAAAGAATTTTTTTTTAATGCAAATTAGAGTTAATGTTTAAGCATGTGTAACATGGGAAAAAATTCGTTTAACGCATAATACTGTTGCATGTGGCTGTAAATATGTCCTCTGAAAAAGGCAGACGGTGAAAAATGGGGATCAAAAGTTCTGTCACGGGCTCCCAGTCTATAACAGAACAATTCGCTTCATATTCCTTTCTTTCGTATGTCTCCTAAAAAGTGCGATAACACATTTCCCTCTTCCAAAGAAAGATTACTCATTATACCAAGGCGTTGTGATAAAGAATTTTGTATCATACATTTTAGCAATCAAATTTATGTGATACAAAGCTAGAAAACATAAAAAAATAAATTGATGAATGTAGCGGTTACTACGTGGTAGGAAATCATAATGAAGAAGAGAAATGAAACTTTCTATGTTTTTTACCACTTTTATTTGTAACTAACGTTACTGCAGTTTCGTCATATACGGACATTTTCATTATCAAACTTATACAATAAACTATTTATTTATTGTTTATTTATTTATGTATACACTGTTCTATAGGTTACACCCAAATACAGAACAAGGATATAAGTCAAATCACAATACGAAACAATTACGCTAAGTTATAAGATTTTTTTTCTGATTGATACGACCGTTACTTAATGAAGATCCATAGTAATTTCATAAACTTCACCCCACGATTTGATCTCCACAAATTTCATTTGAAAAATATATCACGGCATGTTTCGCTAACACAGTAGCTAATTGTTTGAAAAAGCTACTGTGTTCAGCATTTGTGGAGATCAAATCCTGAGGTGTAGTTTATTAAAAAAAAATTATAAGATAAAAAAAATGCATATAGAATTAGCTGGAGTAAAAATATCTAATCTTAGAGATGGAACAGTAAAAAATGTCGAGCTGACAACTTGCACAATTGCATTTGACACACATGTTATGCAGAGGTAAATGTTTTAGAATATTTGTTCGTGGTGTTGGCAGATAAAAATGATTAACCACTCTAGAGGTTGGTCTAGGTACATTGATATTCAGTTTTTGCAGAATATATGGGTCAATAATTGAATAATTAATAAGTTTGAAAAGAAAAATTGTAGAGTAAAAATCACGACGGCAACTCAAGCTATTCACAGCATGTCTAGCTAACAATGCATCATGAGGAAAACCAATTGGTTGATAGATATTGTCTGATCTATAGGTGAGAAGTTTTAGGAAACGACGTTGTACTGATTCAACTTTCTCCGTATACAACTGATGAGATGGATTCCAGATTATGAAAGCATATTCTAATTTTGATCTGACGAAAGCATTGTACAAGGTTTTCGATGTAGATGGATCCGCGAAATTTCTGGAGATTCGTGCAATAAATCCATACAGCAGACAGAATGGCTTCAATGTGTGGTACGAAGGAAAGTTTTGTGTCAGTGAATGTGAGAGGCCGTTGAAGTGGAATATCGTTTTCTGAATATTGTTACGAACATAGACGATCTTTCAGTGTGTACGTCATTATATTACATTTACTCGTATTTAAAGGCAGATTATTGTTCAACACGTTTCAGATTTAGGGAGAGTTGAAGACAGTCCTCGATGCCATTGTTCTCATAATATAATTTCAGGTCATCCGCGTATATCAAACACTTGATGTCAATGACCTCAACTATGTAGTTCATGAAGGCGCTAAAGAGAAATGGACCTAGTTTGCTTCCTTGTGGAATACTCGAGGTAGCTACATATTTCATGGACTTGAAGCCTTTGAATATAACATACTGACGCCTGTCAGTGAAGTATGATATAAATAGTTTCATCAGGGTCAGAGAAAAGCCGTGTCATTGATAGGTCTTTCATCAAGT
>WOGP01009104.1:0-10891 GCA_015342065.1 Leptinotarsa undecemlineata | reverse complement strand
AATGCCCTTCAAGAAAGTAATTATAATACCACGCTCTAGATTGAGTCATAACCAGAAATTTATAACTTATTTTGGCCCGAAATTATACAATAAGCTACCACTCCATATATAGAATATTAATAATAACTGAATTAAAGAAGGAGCTGAACTGAAAGTTTTCGTCAGAAATCATTATGATCAATTGCAGGATATCTTCGAGAATGTCTCAGCTAAATTACCTGCCCTCTCTCTTCTTATTAACTCCCTCTAGCCATTTCTGGATGAACGTGTATGCGAACAAAAAAAATTGTCCAATTTGGGACAATACTAATCCACATGAGATCGAAAAGCGTCCAATGGATCCCGAAACAGTCATTGTTTGGTATGGATTTTGGGCTGGGTGTGCCCTCGGTCCATTTTCTCTGAAGAGAAGACGTTGGCTAGGCTATCACTGTGACAAGCACTATAGGTGGATAATTACCAACCTTTCTTGTCCAGAATTGAATAATCTGGACCCCAACGACACATGGTTTCAACAAGATGGCACTACATGCCACACATTACCCGAACAAACGATTTGGGAACATGGTCATCTCACGTAGAAGTGATATAAAGTGGCCATCAAAATCGTGCGATTTAACTCCGTTGGACTTTTTTGTGTGATATTCCTTAGTCGCAGATGTATGCGGATGAGTCACAAATCACAGCAGTGGTGAAAGCCAACATAACCCATGCCGTCGGTCAAATTCAGCCTGATTTATGTGCTAGAGTCATGGAAAATTGTAAGTATCGGATGCGCTCCTGCCAGAGAAGACGAGGCGGTGATTTGAACCATATTGTATATTCCACACATGATGGCATCAAAAAGTATTTCAAACGAATAAATAATTTTGGTGATTCCTCACAAACACTTCGTTTTATTTGAATTTGAAAATAAAAGTCGCTCAATATGAGACGCCATAAAGAACTAAGATGAAATTGGACCGTTTCATTCTGTTCCATTTTCATTTATAATTTTCTACCGTTATTATTATTATTTTTGTTTTTTTATTGATTATTGCGAACCAGAAATGGGAATCGCAAAATTTTTTCTCAATTATTCATTTCACCGTGTGTGCTCTAGACTATGTGTCATCTTCTACTGTTTGATAACTCTGGTAAATTTCAGGTTTTGTTGCGCAATCTAGTGAAGCTGAAGACAAGCCCATTCAAAAGCAGGGATTTGTGCGAGGTTGTGGCGGCTTCTCTTCCTTGTGAAGCTCTTGCTGTCTTCTAGCCAAAGTCTGTTCTGCAATCACTCTGGAGTAACCATTCCGTTGAAGGTCACTTTTTAGACTAGACACTTTCCTGGAGCACATCAACAACGTAAGTGCTTCCATCACTTTCAAAATGGAGAAGAAAACGTATTGGAGACGTATTGGTGAAAAGGACTGACACTGAATGGAAAACATCTGTATACACACGAGACAGTATCTGAAGCAGGAATCCAAACATCATCAATCGACTAAGAGAGGAAACATCAGGACTCTAGTAGACCGTGCTTTCGGGCTCTGTAATACAAAAAAAGTTTCTGAAAGGAACTAGGCATCATCAAAAATCATCTGATTTCTAAACGAAATGATTACTCCAAAGTGATGACGGAACCGACTTTGGCTAGAAGCCATCAATAGCGAAGAAAAAAAACAGCCAAAACCAGGACTTGTACTTCCCTACATCAGAGGATTGTCGAAAAGAATAAGAAGAATTGGGTCCAAGTATAACATCTGAACCTGCTTCAGGAAACTATCTGTAGTAGCCTCACGAAAACCAGGCCACTAGACGCGGATTGCAATTCCAAGAATAATACATCGGTGAAACTAAAAGGCTATTGAAAGATTTCGCATTGCTGACCACAAAAAACACACACAGTGAGGAGAAACCAGCAAATCGAAAATAGGAAAGCATGTTTGGAATCATCAAGTCAAGTCAAGTCAAAAACGTTTATTGGTTCTTAAGAAAATATATAAAATATTGTGATGTGTATGGTGTTGTGTGGCGATGGGCTTATGCCTCTTCAGGGTGAGGACTCATCAACATAATATTAATCCAAGCTAGCGTGGAAATAAGCAACATATGGAAACCTATAATCAAGCGGAAGACGACCAACTCCCGCCAAATGGTTAGCTCCCGCTAAAACCGATGAAGCAGAGGAAGGAAAGGTAAATGGGTTAGGTGAAAGCACTCGAATGACCTATAAATAGTAAGATCACCGGAAGACGATAGTGGATACCAACAATCGAAACGTCGTGAAGTAACTTGGCTTGGAATCTTTTAATTTCAATTTCTTCTTAATAATTTTCAATTTCCATCTCGTATTAATATTGTAATTTTTTTTATTATTACTTGTTTGGTAAAGCTCAGTTGGTAATTCAGTTTAATTTACTTTGTAAATATAATAATTTCGCGATGTATCGAGCAATAAGGGACCAAATCAATTTACCACACACAAGAGACATGCATGACCTTCTGAAACAGCGTATTACCAAAAAAACATATTTGTCCGATATATTCACTTTAAGTATACACCGAAATGTCATTGGAAATAACGCCTGAAATATTTGTGGACATCAAAATTGTTTTGTTTTGTGAATGTCATTATCAAGAGCGAAGATTTCCTTCAAAGGAACTTTCCGAATCCACTCTTCAGAAAAGTACCTTTTAAACGCTATTCTTCACGCGGACGACCACGAAGAATCAAAGAAAGTCCCTTAATGTTCTCGTTCTTGACATAATTTCAAGTATTGTTTTCTCTTTTGCCATTATTTTTTGGAATAACGGATATCACCCCAACTCAGAATATTTTCCAAAAGTTCATTTTTCGAAACCAATTTCCGATCTAATACATACACAAACATATGGTCCTTCGAGCCGGATATTATTAACCACCTTCAAACAAATGGCATCTTCCGTTGAAAAAGAGGAATTCTTCAGTATCGAATCGAAATATACGAGTAACCCAATTACAAACTGTTCGAAATGTGTCGTTATTTTCGACACATCCTGTATAATTCCCGCCATGAAACGGAGTCGTGTAATTCCTCGAAGAATCGAAGACAATAAACTATTCATGAACTCGTTTCAAGCGCAGCAAGAAAGTCTGCAACGAGACAATGACCGCCGTCCGCCAAACAGTGCATGTTAATATGCGTGATTTACGACGATGCTTTCCAATTCGTTGTTTACACGTACACCTACTTGTCAAACGGTGAATACCGCAACCACGGACATCGTATGACGGTGCAACCAATAATTTCACATTTATGCATATTCGATGTGAAACCAGGCGGATCTTAGTAGGCGTATAGCAGTCACGAACACGACAGTGACAGTGGAATCATGCAGAGCCCGCCCCGAGTCACGCATCTGCGGTCGCACGTTCAACAACACTAACCAACCAACTACACGACGAAGATTCTAACCTGTAATTATTGGAAACCATCGACCATGTAAGGCAAGCCATGCGGGATTATATCTCTTACCATGTTTTTTTGGGCGTTTTGGAGGCGAACACGGTTCAGTCATTGTATACTGGGGAAATATCAAATATAAGCTCCATCAATGTGGAAAGTTAAACTGACCAAATATAAAAATTTCATTTATTAGTTTCAAAAATATCATTCGTACAAAAGTCAGGAAAAAAACTTCGGAAATAATTGTTCTCCAGATGGTGTTTTGTCAATTAAGTCATCATTATCCAGGTTATAAGTCGCTGGTTCCGAGGATATGAAGGAACTATGGTCAAGCTTTACAAAGAAGAAACTCACCTCAGCTTCTTGTGTGGAGCTAGAGAAACAACATCATACTCAAAGGTTTTCTGGTGAAATGGCCAATCTCAGGGGAGAGAGAGCCAAACGCATATTTGAACGCGCCAGCCGAGCACTGATAAGGTCTCAAATCAATTATCATCGTTGAAAGAGGTCAACACTGATGCAGGATTATCCAGGTTAGCCTGTTAATTATTATCAATATAATATCCACAAAGAGTCGCCCAAACCATCCTCCTGCAACGAATTGAAGTGCCCTGAACTGCCGGAAGTTATTCAGTCACTTCACGTGAAGGTACTGTTACTATTTGAAGTATGAATTTTTGCCTTGATGGAAATCGGTATGGTTCTGGTAAGTTCGACGCCTTTCGGCACACTTTGTTTACTTCTATTGCATCCAGTAATCGTTGACAATTGCACTATGTTTGGAGACCCGCAGCCATACAGGTCGCATATCGTTTTTGATTGAGCAACGAATCAGCTCCAGATCAACCTTCTGGCTTGTTCTCCTTCCTTCTATGGTCAATGTGGGCAGTACTTGAAATACTGTTGTGGCAAGTATTGTTTGCCAAATTTTTTGTTCCATTGGGGACACAGGCTCTGATCTACTCGTCATTTCCAGAATCTACTTAAAATCTCACCAAATGAACTTCTGCTGCCATTTCATTCTTTCTACTCAGATGCCTTCAATGTGATGTTGGTGAATTGTACCTTACCTCAGAGTTGGTAGCAAATAATATGTCTTCACAGCAGTGTTTTTTTAGTGAGCTGCACTGCTTTGTTTGAAGAAGCTTGTCTGCCTCTCTACTTCGTAAATCTGTTCTTCGTATGTCGAAAGACTTTGGTCATTTCCACAAGGCTGCAGGTTTTGTACTTTTATGCAGTTGTAGCAACGTCTGGAAAATTTAGTTCTATTGTAAGGCTTGGTCAATTTGAAGATGGTTGGTATGAGCTTATCGAATTATAACTCCTTCAACTGTCTTTCTTTGGACAAAGGACAAAAAAATACTAAGTACATGAATCAATGAAGAGAGTAATAATACAAACTTTGAATGAGAATAATGTTGTGCCTTGTAACCAGTAAAATATTCTTCTGTTGCTTGAGATCTGTCTAAGTTATCCATTTCTATTTAAAACACTGCATCTATCAATGACATCCACCCAAAGTATCAAAGGGAAGAAGTGATGGGCAGATATTGTCCTATGGTGGGGAAATCTTTACGTCATAGGGTAGTTGGGAAGAAGGATCAATTTTCAAGTCCCAATGGTTCCACCAGACAAGGAACTGCTAGTCTGCTTCCTCGATACTTCAGAGCTTGATGAATATATTGGCTATAACCGGTGTGATAATTTTAGTGATAGTCCATTGGCTGCAATAATTCCCAAATATCACAGCAAATTCTCCAGCAGCTGGAGCAGATCTCCATCGGGAGAGAAAACAAATTCCCTCAACACTTAACAATTACCTCCACTCACCAAAGGAGAAAATTTAACAATCAATAAAATTTCTAGTCCGGTGAATTTCAACTTGGACGAATACCGTTGCTGTATATTCATGTCATCTTTTTGAAAGTGATCAGATGAAAATTGGTTAATTGATTCAGTCCAAACTATTTTCAAAACAATCCTGACATTACAAATAATTTATAGAGTAGAGGATTTGTTGAATCGCTAAAAAGCAATTCGAACTAGATGACATCAATTCTTAATGAAGCTGCAAAAAAGTTAACTGACACTAAGTATTTTGTGGCAATAACTTCTTAAAATTATTCTGAAATGAATATGGTTGGAATTTTAAATGAGAAAATCAAGTGAGTAGATTAAATGGTTTATCATAAACAGAACATTTTGTATCTTGTGAAACTCAGTCATATTCATAAATTCTGAGTGCACAATCATATGTTTGAATCCTACAAATGTTTGAGAAGTAAGTACTGATTTGGTTGAATCGGAATTGGAGTAAAATACAGATTTCAAGGAAACTAGGGTGTCAGTAAAAATTGTTAAATTGAGTAAAAATTTAGTAGTAGATCCAGGGCCTAATGTGGTCAAGTAAAGAATTTCGAATACAATTTTCCGTTGCATAATTTGATCTTTACCACCTCTGACTTCTAAGAACAGTGGATTCTTTGGAGGTTTAGGTGCTAGATGTGAGTGAGTTCATTATCAGTGTAAACAACGTCAATAGCAAAGATGTGATGAAAATGAAATACGGAATTGAGAAATTCGTCTATAATAAAGGCTGTATTTTACTCAGCTCCTCAAGTTGAAATAATCTTTATATGACTTTCGAGGAGAGTCACCTTCATTTCTAGTCGCTGAAAATGATAAATCATAGGTTCAGCTAGTTTTTCAAAACTTCACAAACAGTTCTATACGAGGGTGATTTGGAAAGTTCACTACCTAACAAAAATACGAGGGCAATTTTGAGATGAGGGTACAAAAAGGAACCGCTCAGGGCTAGATCTGGTGAGTAGGGCGGATGGTCAAGCAGTTCAAACAGTAATTACTGGATTTTCGTCAGATACACCTGATTATGGCTTAGATTCACTTATGCAGGGCTTTTTCTCACCATAGAAATACTCATATCAATTCACTCGAACGACTGTTACATAATAAATACGCGTCCAAAATGTCTAAAACATTGGTGAATAACTGTCAACAATAGATGAACAACGAAATTCACTAGCCTTGATTTACAAGTACCGTTACCTTTTTGTCGAGGTCGGAACCTTTCAAGACCTCTCTCGTGTATTCTAAGATCAAATTTCGCTTTTGTTATATGTTGTACTATAACAAAAATAACTTATTTGACCACCCAATAAATATATGTTCCTCTCGATTGTATAAACTCAAAATCATTATCTATTTCACATCGCGTTCTGAACCAAGATATTGATCGCATGTCCATACTTGTAACAATATAATTTGATTCGTCATGAAATCTATAACAGACACGTGTATCGTGTATCATAACGTAGATAAAATGATATCAAGTGAAAGAATCCATTCACGACATATTGAACGATTCAATGTATTTGAAAATGATATTTTAATGCTTTGAACAAACTGGCCATGCATTTGCTAATGACTATGTATTATTTATTTACATGAGGTGATCGCTTTGATGTTTCAGTTACATTGACACTGCAATCAATCAACGAAACAGGTATTCAAGCACTTTTAAAACAATTTGAGGACTATGTTGAAGATATTCAATTCAATATGTCTGATAGGCTAGCGGCTAGATGATCACTATTAGTGTATTTCCAGACAAATTAGGAAGTGCTATAAATATACGATGTTGACTATCCATTTGTTCCATAATTTTAATTCTCTCTATTATCTCATTCCAAAATTCAACACCCTCACTGCGGGGAACGCAATCCCTAAATTTTTAAATAGGAAAGTTGGCCTCGTAATATCATTTCGATGACCTGAAACTGAACCTAAATTTTTTAGATTTTTTTTCCAACACAATATTACCCAAGAATGCAAGTGGAGGAGGAGGTTAAATATCTAGGAGTGATCCTAGATTCCAAACTGACCTAGAACCAACACTTGGACAGGATAAAGAGAAAAGCGGAGGTAGCATGATGTTCGCCAGACGCACCTATGGAAAAACATGGAGGCTATATCCAGACATGGTATATTGGCTCTACATGATGGTGATGAAACCCATGATAACATATGCATCTCTGGTCTGGTGGCCAAAGATGAAGCAGGCGACCACCATCAACAAACTAGGCAAGGTGCAAAGACTTGCATGTTTGGGAATGATGGGAGCTATGAGAACTATCCCAACAGCTGCATTGGAGACACTCCTGAATCTACCAACATTACACTTTGTGATAATGGGGGAGGCCAGGATGGGCCAATTCACACTGCAAGAATTTACCGAACTACAAAAGATCGGACTGAACAGAAATTTTGGAACGAATGGAGGAGCACATATTGAATATGTGCATGGACCGCATGACACCGAAGTACAACTTTAACACAAACTTCACGGTCAAAATCATAAGCCGTGAAGAGTGGAAGACCATTAGTCATCCCGAAAACATGTTTGGAAAAAACACCTGGTATACAGATGGATCCAAAACCAAACATGGAACGGGATCTGAAATATACCGAGCGGCTAGAAATCTAAACTACAGCTATACGCTAGGACTATACACATCCGTCTTTCAGGCGAAAGTGTATGCTATCTTGAAGTGTGCAAGGATTATCAAAGGAGATCTCAAAGGAATGAGGGGATCAATATTTTTACAGACAGCAAGAGCGCACTAGGCGCTCTGACAAACCCGAAGGTAACATCAAAACTGGTCTTGGAATGCCATGAAGAACTGAATGGACTTGCAAACAGGAACGAATTGATTATTATTAATGCTGCAATTAAGCAGCACACTGCAAAGTTTTCGAAGACACTTTATGTGCCAATCATAGTATGAGGAGCAAGTTGAAATTTCAGTTATCAGTTAGCCAAGTTACTTATAACCTGTATTCATTCTATTTGGAGTTTTTACATTGAAAATAAGGTACCTCCTGAGTGTGCTACACCAATATGAAAGAAATTAAACACTTGAAAATTTCATTTATTTTTTTATTAAAACGTTTTGCATATTGATTATGCCACATGCTAGTACTATTACTTCATCTACTATCGGAACTAAGCTGTGAGCTACACATGCATGAGGCACCAATACATGAAATTCTCTCAACCTGTTTATCACACGCTCTACATGAATTCTCAATGCTGCTATTCTTTTGGACTGCTTCACCTCATGTTTTGTATATACATGTAGACTTGAACACTGAACTAGGCCGAATAAGGGTACATTTTTTATTTTCTATTAAATGAGACAAGTCTCTGAAGCCTCTGTCTGCCATAACAGCTATGTTTGGAGGTAAACATTCTTGATAGCCACAATTTTCTACTATAATGATGTCGGAAGCCCTTCCACCATATTCTTCTGAAATAAAATTGACTAACCCATCTCGAGTACAAGAAATAAGGTATTCAGAGTATCACATTTCTTATATTGTGACCATGACTGAGACTGAGATTGGACGGTTTTCCAATTTCTATTTCTGAGCAATCTGTAATTGAAACAACTTTAGAATACCGTACTCTAAAAGCAATAGGTACATTTTTTACTACATCAGATGGTTTAGGCCACACAATTAACTCCACCATTTTTTCTGCTTGAACAATTACTGTTTTCGAAAATATTCTGCTTATAGTGCTCTGTGTTAGCCAAATTGTATAGCTAATATGTCAGATGCTTCATTTAACTTTATTTTCTTCAAGGATATCAAAATGTTAATAGTAGGAACTGGAATATTATTACTTATTAGTTTTATCAGTAACTGTCTTTATGCAGTCCTAACATTATTTTAGGCTCTTTTTCCACAGCGGTCAATGTTGCACTACGCATTACATTTTGAAATTGTCTGTCCTTGTTTTCTTGAGACCAACTTGCTTCGGAAGAAGTAGTTTCTTGTTCATACTCACTAGAGATTGATGAAGATTGCGATGTAATAGATAAATCGTCTGTTGGTTTCGTATCTGGGAATAACTTCATTTTCATACCGGCAATCTGGACGGTTATAATAGGTGGAGTTGATGAGTTTTTAACTGGTACTAGAAATGGTGATAATGCTACAATTTTTGTCTTAGGACCAACAGTGACACCTTTGCTTCTATATTTTATTGTAGTTGGCATCATCACTTGACCGGATTTATCACAAGCAATGCTTTTATTTTCTGTTGAGAAAACGTCGAGAAAATGAACTAGGACCAGCTTTACAATAATTTATTTCTCTGGTGATTGTTTTATCTGCTGTATCCACAGGGCCTACACATAAATTAGTTTCTTCCATAACTCTTCTTGAAGCAACCTAAGTCTGATTTTTGAGAGCAGCCTCTCTCACAGGTTTTGGCCTATTTACTTTCTGACACTGAAATTTGTGGGGCACAAGACCTTTACGTAGACGTAATGTAACAGGTACTTCTTGTTGTTTATTTATTATATGGCACTGAATGAAGTTCTCTGTATCCTTTTATACCTAAAAATGAAGAATAACAGCAATCAAAAAGGTTTTTTATTCGAGAAGTGAATATGTTTATTAGTGTTTTAGACTATGACACTAAATTCGGGTTCTTGAATTCATCTCTTTTTATAGCTTCACACCACTTTAATCGAAATGTTCGCATTCCTCAGCACAAGACAAAATACTTTTTGAGGAGCAGTTTTCGTTGTATTGTTGCACTTTGTAACTATGCAGTGCTTATGAACTGATTTTCCAATACTTTCCATCTTTAATTTATCGAAATCATCAAGTAATACAATATAGAATCAACTATGTTTACTTCTTTGTGCTTTGGATTACTGTGTTGACATGTACTTTGACGTCACATTTTCCCGCCAAATGGTCGACCGTCTGAATTGTCAATATTTTAGTATATAACTTTATAAATTTATTTATGATTAATTATTCATGTTTTTGGCATCTATCTCATGTTTCCAGTATTTATATGCATTATATAGTCGATTAGAACAATTATAAAAAAAATGCATGTGACCTATTGTACATGGACAAAACGTTAATCTTCATATTGGTCAAACGAAATGAATGTTCTCCAAAAGATTGAAGGATATAAGATATTAATTTTTTTTTCTGGAGAAAGGACCAAAATTCAATCTTTTTGAATGCATTAGAAACAATTTTACGTGTATTGAAAAATAATTTAATACTCTATACTCTACAATTTCTCTCATTTTGCCCTTCTACTAAGCACACAGACAGCAATAGAATGATAATACATGTCCACTTATACCATGGTTGCACAGACTTATGAAGACTAGGGGCCACTCGGGCAAATCATGAACTGATGGCGGGCCGGCCACCAGAAGTATAGGTAATCAAAGACAATAAAGAATTGATAATAATTCATTAAAATTCAAAAAGAATTTATTAATTTGAAGCGTGGCACTGCATAGTGCTTACAATCTTTTTTATATTTGGCTCAAATTTACTTGTAGCAACATGTAATACTGCTTCCAAACTTTCATTTGCAAGGCGGTTTCGATTTTTTGATTTATTAT
>WOGP01009103.1:0-10892 GCA_015342065.1 Leptinotarsa undecemlineata | reverse complement strand
ATGAGACTTGTGGAGGTGGTATTGAACTATAATCTATATATTCTGCCTTGATTGTTGATTTATAAAGATAATTTTTCTTTTTTAAATTAGAATATCTGGGTACATATACATTATTTCAACTTGATATAGGCGCTGTTGCCAATACACCTACCTACCTAACGGTCTTTTTCATTTATGAATGTTGGAATATACTGTTTGGGTAAGCATACATTCAAAAATGTGCCTTTCAATTCTCCGAAATAGCCCACTTGCGAAAAAACTTGATAACTTACAGAATTTACTGAAATAGTACCGACAGCCCTCTGAAAAGAAATCTTCAACCCTTTATGAATGATAAAATTTATCACAGGGTTCCAAAACAATACTATTCCTAGACTCACAAAAGAAATATACAGACGTTATTTCTCTTACAATGTCGCAATTTGTATCAACAATATTTTGTTGAAATGTGGTATTTTGAAACAGAACATGTTAAGAATTATATACAACAGCATTTCGTTTTAAATTCAAACAATATTTATTTGATGCCCAGTGAAGTCATGACTAATGCTATCTCTCTTTCCTCTCCTCTTTTTCTTCTTTCTCTTTTTTAAATTCTACTTTACGCTGTAGAATTCTCTTTCTTTGTCTCTTCAGGCCGTGATGGAAGAACAGAAGCAGTCTCTGCTGCTACCTGAATCAATGTGCCCTTTTCTCACTGCTGTTATCATACCCCTTTATGTGTATGTCGAAAAAGTTTTCTTTTTTGTTCTTTGTTAATCATATCTTCATTGAAGGACATGTTTTCAACTGTAATATGCGGTGGGAAATAAAACTATTATTATTATTATTATTAATTAGAAATATTCGTCCCCAATTGAATTTTATATTTTATTGAAAGACTCCATTAAAAGTCTAAAACAACTCTGTTCTACTGTATTGTATTGAACAACGGAATATAAAAGCCTTCCAAACGTGAAAACATAAAAGTATACTTAGAGAGTTTGGTACTCACCATTGTAAACTATTAATAGAAAACAAAACAGAATATCTTCACATTTCATTATTCCCTCTTTAAAGCTTAGTCACTATTACATTCAGGTATTTCTGAACACTTCGAGAGTCAACAATGAAATGAGCGTGATCGGTTTGATTCCGTTATAGTCACTTTACTCAAGAAGAACCGTCAGCGACGGTTCTGTGAAACGTTTTAGGACTACTAATTCAAACTATGATAATAATAAATAACTCAGGCCTTATTGTTTTTACATAATTAATTATTGCACTATATATCCAAATGATTTACAACTAACTATAAATGAAAACATAAAAAAACCGACATGGTGTCTGGGGCAAATAAAAATTAACGTCAGAACACGTTTATTGCAGGTTAATTGGCGGTGTTTCAGTAAAATTAATCTTATGACCCTCTTCATCTATCGAGATACAGAGCTGTAAAATATGCCCGATGGATATAATAATTCCTAGATGTTCGATGTTTCAACTGATTATAGCAATCAGAGAAAAGTTTTTCATAAGTTTAGGAACAGTACATTCCATCAGGAGTCGAGCAAGATACCAGTAAATTCGTCAGGGACGAGTCTCCAAGCTTTAAAACTTTGAGGCGCAATTTCCCTTTCCCAACTGGAAGACTGTTATTCATTTTCATCATCTTGAAGAGCAGGATAATAATTATAAATGTTCACTTATTTCCTAATATAGACAACTCTAAACCTTCAACAATGTATGACGGGCTGCCTACACATCCACAAACTCAAAAGACATATATTTTGTCAGGTATGAACCTCGAACTGTGTGTTAAACTTTTTTTTTTTCGTTTGTTGAATCTGTTTGGTTGTTGTCCACTTGGAATTATTCTGTCAACGATTTTGCGTGTACCTACCACAATATTAATTGCAGATGAAAAATTCTTCAACCCCGCGAATTGAGGTTTCTTGATATTAGGTACTGTCTTTTCAGTCCAGTTTTAACCCATTGGTCAGTTATAAAAACTTGAAATAGTTTCTGAATATAAGTGGTGTCTTTTAATTTTATGTAGTAGTTGACGCATCAAAAGTGACAGCAGACGCATGCTTTCCAATCGTTAACGCTTAGTTGATAAGTCAACTGTCAGTTATGCGTCACTTGTCAGTTTTGGTGGGTAAACTGCAGGACGAGTTTCTCGAAATATAACAAAAAGTAACATTTTCTTACCAACGTAACGCCAGAAACAACACTGGCGGTAATACATATTTTCCTTCTTTGTCTATCCCATATGAAACGTGGTCTGAAAAGTATAACCTATATCCAATGAATTTGATTGGGCTTCAACCCTTACCATTTTTCACTAATCCTGCAGCATGTTCATAGGATCAATCTGGATTTGTGTAATTGAATATTCCAGATGAGTTTTTATGAGGGATATCACCCAGATATTTCACCTCCGTTGTAAATGAAATAACCTTAACTTCGTAATCTGTCCATCGACTTTTCAAACCAAGAATGGAAACCTTGATGTTAATAACTTTTTGGTGAAAACAAGTACCTTTAATTTTGAGGTTAAGGTGAAGAATTCTCTATATAGATTGGTCCATCTTATTCTATCATATTATTAAAAGACAAAACTGTTTACCCTCTAGCACAGACTTCGAAGTTATAAGAAAGGTGGCGATGATGACTTCCCTCACAAAGACGACATATATGGGATTAAAAGAAATCTTAGTTCTTCGAAGTTATACATCATGGACACGCTTGTTCAGATGTATTTACCAATTTTGACAACGGATATTTCATTTATTTGTATACTTAAATAGGAAGGAATTCAATAAAAAACCATGTCAACTATTTACACAATGTATTTGTTCAAATAAAAATGAACAGGTGATTGGGAATACAACAGATTATGTATTCTCCACTTATTGCATTCGCTCTTCATCTGACTGAAACTTCAAAACACTATTTCTTCATACAAGATTATTTACAGTCTTATAGTCTTGATTTGAGACAGACACAGACCAGTTTGCTATTTGACACACAGTTCAAACAATAAAATTATTGTAGCAGTGCTTCACAAATCTAAAATTTCTATTGACTAATTCTGCTCAGAAAACGTATTCGCGTACGCTTCCACGAAATTCTAGGTTTGTTTTGAAAAAAAAAATATGTGGATAGGTTTCACATCCATGGAGAAATACACCAAAACCCTGCCGTGGTAACGATACTTTACCGGACTAGACTACCAAATAGCCGAATTCGTAAATTTAGTTCAACGTGCTTAACAGTTTGGTGGTTTGGGTAACACTATATAGTACATAGGTCCAAACAAGTCCAGCTTGTTGAAACCAATTATTTTATTTGGTGAATTATCTTTCAGGTCAGCTGAAAAGAGATTCTGCCACACGCTGGAAATCTGACCCAGTAATGGGAGGGGGAAGACACAGAATATGTGCTCTGCTATCGGAGCCTGAAATCTATTTGTAAAAAATAGTTCACTCCAAGGTTGACAGACCATGATCATTTTTCCCCATCTAGTAAGGGCCTGATAGGTTTGTAACACAGATGTGTGCTTCGGAAGTAGGTTTACTGAGACGCATTTCAGAAAAGCACCCTTGAGTGGTTGTACTAACCATCCAGGTCGGAATGTGTAGCTCTGGATCATCTTCTGGAATACCTTCAACGGCAACCATAATGTCATACCAAAGACTCATAAAATTGTATCATTATGGCATTGATGTAATAACTCATAAGTGGTTTCACCTTACTGTTGAAACGTCTTCTTCGTTACAACTGCAGCTAGTATAAACAGTAGATTTCCTCGGGGGTCTATTTTTGGTCCTACTGGCTTTCTCTTGTATATAAATGATCTGATGTGGTTGAATATAGAGGGCATATTCAAGTTATTAGCAGATGGCACCACTATACTCTGGCTCAGTAATAATACCACAGATCCTCACAACATCGTATCATCAGATGTTAAGAGTATCGAGAACTGGCGCAATGCTAAACCTATATCTTCAAATATCACGAAAACTGATTGATTATCTCTTTGGGGCAGTATCAATAACATTTCCAATATCCCTGAAAGCAATTGTAAACGAAAACGAAACAAGCACTAAATTCCTTGGAATTATAGTCGAAGTACCTGATATAGTAATCTTAAAGGTGTCTGCGAAGTCAAAGGTCAAAAAAACCAATACAAAGGAATTATGCCGCAACCAATTAGTCCACGTGGACTGAAGAATCATAAAATTAAATTTGAATTTATGTTACGGTGGCCAACAGAATGTAGCGATGATTACCGCCGTTGTGTGTATTATTAAAAAGAAACTGCTGGAAGGCAGGGGGCACTATATCTTTTACTTGAACTATACCATATATGATAACTTTAGATGTGATAACCAAATAAAGGCTCTTACAAAAAAAATTCATTGGGTTGTTATGCAGTGAACTTCCCTTCTAGAGAATTAGGTTCTTCAGCAGCTGAAACCGTTTGGAACTCTGTTCTGGGAAGTACGTTCTCGAACCACTAGAATTCTGTGTTTGTGCTTCAAATAAGAGAAATGCGTTATTTACTTGAAATGAAACAATGATGCTTTTGTAGGCCTACATTCAGAACGAACAAAATTTAGACAAGATCAGAATTCAGGCTGGTGAGCATTGGCTGATTGAAACCTGAAGTACCAGACGTTTCGTCTGCCACATATATCATCAGTGAAATGTGCGTTGCCTGCGAGAACGAAAGTTGCGAGGCTAGTCTGGAAAGTTTCCGATCTCAACATGAAGCTAGCAGCGCTCGTAAATAAAAGCTAGTGAATTTCGTTATTCATTTGTTGACAGTTACTCACCAAAGTTTCGGACATTTTGGACGCGCAGTTGTTACGTAACAGTCGTTTGAGTGAGTTGATGTGAGTGTTTTTATGAAAATGGACAAAATCGAGTATCGAGCTTTCATTAAATATTTGATTTTGAAAGGCAATACGCCTACGCAAATCAAAGATGAGTTGGATTCTGTGTATGAGGACTCTGCACCATCATTTACCAGAGTGAAATTTTGGGAGGCTGAATTCGAACGTAGTCGTAAGAGCTTGAGACTTGAGTTCGGGACGCGCGTTTGCCCACGTTAGAGCAAAAACGTGCTCCAATAAACATTTCCAAAGCTCTGTTGGCGCAATAAATCCGAGTTTTGACGCCGATTGATTACTGTAGATGAAACTTACACAGTCCAAACATTGGACTGCAAAGGGGAAACCGGTTTGAACTGCTTGATTATCTACCTTACTCACCAGATCTAGCCCCAAGCGACTTCCTTCTACTCCCTCATCTGAAAATTGCATTCGTGGTACAGAGATTTTCGTCAAACGAAGAGGCACTCACCTTCATGAACAATTATTTTGCAGAGAAAAACGACGAGTACTATTCGGACGAGTTACAGAGATGGGATCATTGCTGAGAGAAGTGTGTAGAGTTTAAAGGGGACAATAGTAGATAAACAACAAGGTTTCTGTGACACCAGCCAATGAGAGCGTAGCAATGTGTCACATGACCAGTTTGTTCGGTTGGTTACGCTATCGGCGTAACCGCCACATACTTGACCAACTGCGCTTTGCGAAACTGATACATAGTACGCCGAACCAAGCCATACTGCGCAAGGCAAAGTTTGTCAAGTATGTGGCGGTTACGTCGATTCGTAACCAACCGAACAAACTGGTCATGTGACAAATTGCTACGCTCTCATTGGCTGGTGTCACAGAAACCCTGTTGTTTATCTACTGACTATGATGAAAAATAAAGAAATGTACAGCTTGTCAAATGTAGAAAGAGTTTTCTGAATTCCGTTATAGCCCGGCTCACTAGTTCGATACAAGACAGTGAGAGTGAGAGAAAGATTTCTCAAGTGTCTTCCTAGATTTGACAAGCTGCATCTTTGATAGGTCGGAAACTTTTCAGACCACCGTCGTATGCCTGTGAAATTAAGATATAATGACTGTGAACACCCTGAACATCTGAAATGTGAATTTTCCTGGTTTCAAAATCAATAGTGTTCTCCCATAAGCACAACAACCAACGCAGTCCACCCGTTGAACGGGCGACATCCGCTGCCTTCTCCAGTCTTATCGCTATACTGCTCCCAAATATAACCTGTCCTATGATACTGCTTCATCACATTATTTATCACATTTTCCCTCAATTCCTTATATATTTCTTCGGCACGGGAACTGTACGGGCCCGGAACTTTTGAATAGTGGTGCAACGCTCTTGCCGCCAAAAAGTTGATGTTGACCCAAATCTGACCTCGCCAATACGGAGGGTCGTGTTCTGTATTTCGTTTCATATAGAGCGGCGAAGATTTTGATAAGGAACGTAAACCGTAATGAGTCCATAGTAAATCGGGATTGCGTAGGTCGTTCAAAATTTTCCCGAGTTTCGGAGAGTCGGCGTCAATGATCTGCAGCAGGAACGGAAACAAACTTACATAACCGAAAGTGGAATCCACCAGCCTGTATTCAGGAGTTTTGAGCACCATCCTGTGCATTTCTAAGTTTTGATTTGGCGATCTTGGTAGAGGCTTTGGCCTCTCAAGACGAACCGCGTCTGTGTGCAGTCCGTAATCCGCATAAGTTTTGGTAAAGTCCGACCAATGCAAGCTATCCATAACCTTGTTATCGGTTAGATAGTCCGCGGTTTGTTCATATTTTTTTCCGGCTATATCCAGAATGTTTGCTAGCTTGGCCATTGTTCTTGCCGCAATGGCGATCCAACAGTATAAGTCAATGTGGCGTTCTTCTTCAGTGGGATGGGAAGCTCTAGGATAATCGTCCAAGCCTGAAGCCATAGTTCTAGGATTGAGCTCCCTGTTCGAATTAGCGTCTCTGCCGCGCCATCTGTAAGAACCCGGAAGGGTACCTACTTGGGTGGTGTTGAACCAAGTGAACCAAGCCTGAAAATAAAGTAAGTATGGGTAAGTTATGTTACAAAGTACAAAAAGTTCACCTGTAATCGTGGATAAAGCCTTTCCAAAGTGAGCAACCTTTCATCCGTCAAGTTATCTCCATATCTCCTCAGGATACTATCGAGCGTGAGAAAGAACGTCGGTGGATTAGCATTGGTGTTTCTTTGAACGACAAACTCACTGGGAACTTTGGCTAGAGCTTCCACGCCTAAAATCAGCTCTCTAGGTATCCATCCTTCGGCATTGATCAAATCAAACCAGTGACTCATGATGTCCAGTTCGATATCAACGTCCCACTGGGAAATCAGGAGACCGTGGAAGCCCTCGTCCCACAAAAAACCTCTTGGGAAAAAACTCCTAAAAAATAAATTCACGTCCAACGAAAATCCGATAAGTATCAGTCTTTCTCGAAATGGAAAACTTCAGATGATTTACCGTGAAGGTACAGCTGTATAGAGAGGAGTGTTCCAATAATATACTGGTTCCTTGGTGTAGGAGCTTTGAACCTGCGATGCTCCGTAGAAATAACCAATTCCGCCAACCATATTACTCAAAGCTGCTTGAGCGAATTCAATTTGTTTTTGATTAAACCTGTAAAAATTGATTACAACAAAGTTGGCGATAATTATAGGTTGTCTCAAAGTTTCGTCCGACTACCAAGCATTTCAATAACTTTTTCACCGGTAGAACCTTCGCCAATCAGGATCAGGCAAAAACAGCCTTCGTCAATTTCATCGAATCCTGAGCACATAATTTTTATACTGACGAAATAAACTGACTTGTATTACATTGGCAAAAGTTGGCGCAGATTTTGATTGAATTGAATTAGTATTCACTGGTATATAAAAGTTTGAAGTAAACTCATGAAAACGGACAACACCTTTGAAACAGCCGAATATAAACATTCTCTTAACATCAATGGATCAATTCAACAAAACCAGTGTTCTCTGTAAAAACTAAAGACGGTTTCTCATACGATCTACATGTTTTTTGAGATCCTTAATTTGTATTTCAACTTTGTGCCCCTACCAGATGTCGGGATCACATCGAAAACCTACAAAATGCATGATATAATAACTATTTATTGCGTCATAAATACAAAAGTACACACAAAAGAGCCAAGTACATTTAAAATGATATCAACCAAGCCCATAGGTTGAGAACATACGATGAAACAAACTGATATTATCAAATTCTGTTGAAATTTCTTGAATTCAGCTCCCCATTCAAGATCGCCTTTTTTGGGATTTGCATTTAGAGTAGTGGCATATTATTTTGCAGATAAGGTACTAAGTATGAAAAGGATGCATCAAAAAATTAAGAACGATGGAGAGGAAAAGAAAATATATTATTTGTGTTTCTTGGTGTCTTTATTAGTGTCCTAATATGAATTTAATATGCTTGAAATCCAATTTTATCCGAATTTCTAGTATATCAATGTCACTTTTGAACAATTGATGAACCCCAGGGAGGATTATGTACGACAGACCCGATAGTTTAAACGATGTCAACCAACTACTATTATTGATTCAACTGATAGTAGCTAAAAACCAAAGACAACACATTTATGATTCTACACCATCGCTACTTCCGTACAGAAAGTATATACAGCAGTATATAGACAGAGCTGAGTCTGGCCTCTTACGGTCTGTGCTCGATGGCTAGTAGAGAGCTCTATACTCGATGGTCGAAGGTAATAAGACGACCCCGTAACCCTTGGGAGTGATCTTCGATTCGGTCCTAGATTGGGACTTCGGTGTGGTCCTCGAGATAGGACCTTGAATGAATCCTCCAAAAATTTTACGCTAAATATCTTTTAAAAAAAATGTGGGTCTCGAAAAAGACGACCCCGCGAATAGTTCGCGAGGTCGTCTCATTATCTTCGGCCACCAGCCATCGAGATATCTACTAGCCATCGAGCAGAGATCGGAAGGGACCAGAATCGGCTTTATCTATCTACTGACAGCGCTGTTTCGAGCCACTGTAGGTCTCAGCAAGCGTGTTAGGCTGAACCACAATCCCTCCCATAGATAATATCTTCGTAAGGAGAAATGTCACCGCCCTTACTTGCTTCGTCTTGTCCTTCGAGGACAGCTGAGTTCACCGATGCATTCGTGGTAACCCACAGCATAGTGAAATGTGTGTTGTACACTATCAGTTTATATCAAAAATACTGAGTTATTATCATTGAAACAAGCAGAACAATTCGGTCTAGTCTAAAGTGGGCTAGATAAGACCATTTTTCAATATTATCCAAATTCCAAAATCTATTCATGCATTTTGTAGAAAATTTCATCTACTTCACTTCTGTATCGATAAGTTCTATAAAAACATATATAATCTTTGAAACACCCACTTCTGTAATTTTTTCTTCGTCAAATCATTGGACTCAAGAATTCATTTGTGGTGTTGTAAAAATATGTCTGTTCAAAATCAGTTTTTCCGATTGCTTACCCTTTCTCTTTCAGGGCGAATGTCTCTTCGAATTTAACATCAAAACGTTTTTTATGCATTTCCAAAGCCTTAGTATAGGTATCTCCAACCAATGTTTTCTGTTTGTTTTCATAACTACCAGACTCATAAGCAATGTCAATACTGAATGGTATCTTTCCTGTGAGTTGTATTGCCACGATATTTGGATTTACCTGGAAGTTTTTCAAAATGAAAACACAAGGATTGTCTTGTGAAAAAAAGATTTTGGCTTTCTACGTCTCCATCTTCACACAAAATAATTGCATAAACGAATGAGTGGTTTGTCTTGTAATGTTATCCAGATTGTTGCTGAAGAGGCAATAAGACATGTGTCTCATTCCGAAACATCGATGTCTGCCATTAAGGATGACAGTGTTTCATGAAAGTGAAATTTCACCCCTTTCATATACGATATTGTGTAGCAATCCTGCGAATGATATTTGATTAAATTCTATAATGAAAGTTTGGAGTACAAACTGAATAGGAAAAAGTCTTTCTCATTGTTCATATAAAAGTTGTTTGGAAAGTTTTTTTGTGTAATGTTTATAAGCAGTTATTTCGAGGGTTTTTTTCCAGTTTGTGTCTGAAAGTTACTTCGTTGCATGATCTACACATCTTTGTAAAGAGTTTATATAGGAATTAATTGCTTTCTTCCTTTCTTTGGAAGATTGCCCCATTTTTTATAGAAAGATAAAAAAGTAGAAAATCAAAACCTTCCTTTTTCCAAAAAAGTAATCACCCTTAAAAATATATCCCTTTTAATTTAAACAATGAAAGAAATCTTCAACACTTTATGAATACCTTAAAATAGGCGTATTCAGTATGTCCAACAACATAGAGAGAGATAGATATTTTATTGATACTTTCTTATCATAAACATGACATAAGGTGTTTTCTAGCGTTTATTAAAAAACTATTCGTAGTGACGTCATTAATAATAAGATTCGCCAGAATGGAATGATTCAATTTATGTCAGATTTTCTAAAGGGGTGTTGAGTGCAACAAAAAAAAGCTCTCATTCAATAATCTGACGATTTCGATCTGACGCAAATTCGCAGCCATTATTATGATGTGCAAAAAAATTCGCCATTTTGAAATACTCAAGCGCGTCAGATTGAGATATATATCGTTCATCTTTATGTTCTAGACGTGCTGTCTCATAATCTGACGATTATCTAGAGGGATTCGCCTAATCTGACAAAAAATATAATTTTTTTCATAATTTTGTTAAATCATTGAACTTAATCAATTGAAAAGCTCAGTAAATAGCATGCAAATAAATAACTGTATGTTTTTTAGGTAGAATACTTGTATTTATAATAAAATATTTTTTTAAATGCTCATAAAGATTTAATTTTTTATTATTGATTGAATAATCAATCATCATTTTTATCTTCATCACGAACGAGTCTCTGTGATCAGCTGTGATAATAGATAATAGATAGATAATAGATAATTTATTTCACTACGTTACATAATAAAAATGTTTGTA
>WOGP01009102.1:366-10892 GCA_015342065.1 Leptinotarsa undecemlineata | reverse complement strand
GTTCTCCTATGATACATATTTTTGTTTTAATTTTTGTTCTGCAGGTAACTGAGATATCTGCTGGCCTAAAAGCTCTGGGATACCCGGTATATATATATAAGAGAAGAATTAGTGACTGGATTAACGATAAATCGGATAAAGAAAAGATATTATATATCTTGTAAAAAATATATAGATATGGAGAACTTACTAACGTGAGAATAAAATATAAAATGGTTCAAAAACAGATAGAAAAATATGAAATGATGACAGTTGTTCCAAATTTGACTGACAATGTCAAGTGGGAAAATTCTGAATAATACTCGAATTACTAGATCTTTTATGTTCTTTATCGTATTCGTATCGTAGGTATGTGTAAATTTTGCTGAGACTATCAATATCAGTTTTTTTATTCATTGAATGTTCTTCGTTATTGATATGTATCATTTTTAAAAATATTCTTTTAGTTGTATTAATTTCTCTATCTAAAACATTTGGGTTTTCAAAATTAATTTTATGATCCTCCGAATTAACATGTTCTGTTAATGCACAAGAATTAACATTTCGTCTACAGTCGCTTCAATGTGAAGTGATGCTACTCAGTTTACTGTATAATTTAGATATAGTAGTGACATTTGTTTGGATATTTTGAGGTTATTATTGCGGAATACATTAATTAATTTTGGTGTCAAAATTAAGATTCTACTTGAGCATAACACAGATTTACTAATTTTTCCAACTAGCGACCCTCCAGATATATTTTTTTGTATGGCTAAGGTTTCAGTTCAAACAATTCAGAGTGATCGTCCTTTATGAACTTGCGCAATGATTAGATGTTTCTCATCTTCTCTATACCATTTCTTTAATGACGTCGCAACCCCGAAATTATCGATCTTTATATAGTTTGTCACAAGCCTGTGAAGTTTTTCATTGCCCTCCTTGTAACAAGAGAAAGAGTGTGACTTTTGCCATATGTTTCCTGAAGATTCGAACGAACTGTGAATTGTCCACTCAGTTTTTTTTGACAAAACAAGTACCCGTAGATGAGACTAAATAACTTGTCTGAAAACATACAGATCTAAACTGTTTTATCTGATTAGCCACTTTGGCTTTTACTACAATTGAAAATTTGAAGGTAACCTGACTCATAAATGGAAACTGATTTACTATTCACTGAAAGGCATAATGCTAATCTGAAAGGTTTGAATCCTGCATGGTTTTGATATTTTTCAGCTTCTATGAAACAGTGCTGTTTGATGCTCACTAACTTGACTTTTGCAACTATTTCAGACTCAAGCAGAGTAGCAGTACTGTTTTCATTCAACAAGGATGTTTTATTGGAAGTGCCTTCGTGACTAAAATTCTCACATGTTGAATTTTCAGTAAGGTATTGCGAATATTTTCCTCCTCTATAGTTGTTGTTTTTTCCTTCAGGGATTTGCTACAGATACGTATGAAATCGTATGTCTCACATGAGATGAGGGTTAAATATTTTTACCAGAACATCGGCATATTATATACTCCTCTTCCAGATATATACGGTTCAAATAATATAAAAAAACATCAAGATTAGAAATAAACTCATCTTCATCTCAAAACTGCCAAAGCCAGAATCAAAATAATCTGGGATTTCCAATAGTGAAGGATAAAGAAATGAAAGGTGTACCCAGAAAATCAAAAAGCAACCTTACGACCCTCATAATAATAACATAATCCACAATTGAATTGGAAAAATAAACTTTTTCACTGACATCGACGAAGCACATAGGTTAGATTAGGTTCAAAGTGAGTGGGTCTATTGTACCTTCCTTCGCAACCCGCAAGGGTTTACTGTGTCTCACTCCTATTCACAGTCAACCAAATAAAACCAGCTTCTTAACGAATCCTATTAGTTTGTATGGTGAGTGGTCTTTTAGGGCAATCTGATTCGGTCCCCAGCAGGGCAGGCACAAAGTATATGCTCTGCTGTTTCATCGTTAATGAGGTAGTCGGATAGTCAAGGTGCAAGATTTTCACCTTGATACCCGCCCATATGAGGGTTTTTGCACGTCAGCTACATCTGACGATGTCTTAAATTCAACCGTGCAGGGCTTTTTCGCCTCTGGTTTTGGTTAATCATCACTTGAGAGCAAACGTTTGCTAACCTGCTCATGTGGGGCTTGTTTCTCTACCTGATACAGATTCCGCTTACGCCGTTCAAGAATTTGGTGCAAGGCGGTTTTAAGAGGAGACGACTCAGTTGTTTTCTGGCTACACCATCAAACCTTTTTTTAGGTTCAGTTATTATATCAGGAGTTGGAGAGTTGAGAAGCTCTCTCTCTCTCTCTCTCTCTTGATCTTAATTTACATGGAGGTCAGTTGGAGTCGTAAGCTCGACATCCATCTCCTCTGTAGACTCAGCATCAGGAAGAATTTTTAAATTTATTCTGTCCATAAAAGTCTCACGAGTAGCTAGGGAAAGAAGGTCAATCACGGCAGAGCCCCGCACACGGCGTGCGTGACAAGGCGATGCTACGACGAGAGGGCGTCCAGTATCTCGAAGGTTCCTTAGAGATAGTATCATTCATCCTTTCGGCACGGATACACACACCTTAGGATTGAGCCATCGTTGGAATGCCATTCATTTAGGGAATAACAGTACCACAATTGATTTTGTCATTCCCGTATCCAGCGGGGCTAAGTGGAAGCAGACATCCGATGGCCGGTTTGCTCAACCCCCACATCCTAAATCAATGCACTCGTCATAAACAGGATGCACAGTGGTTCAGCCAGTGAAAGATGAACAAGGACAGCCATCCCGCCGACGAAGCAGATAGGACCTGAATCAAAATAATAAGAACTCAGAAAAAAGCCAATTTTGATATCTAATATTAAGTAAATTAAGTAAACTGATATTATATTATGAATACACACGTTACTTGACGAAAATTAATGATGAATGAAAAAGCTACCATGCAGCGAAAAGCATTTGGAATGGAATTATTTGTAAAAATTGTATAAATATTACTTTGAAGAGTGAAAATCTCTTTATTTTTTTCACTTGTACTATTCTGTTGTCTCATGTTGAACCTTGTAGAAATGATTTCAAGAATAGAATCTCAATTTCTTTGATGACTATATTAATTTAACTTGACATAATAGGTGAATATGCTCTTACAGTGAGAACATCTACCTAACAACTACCTTTATTATATGAACAAACATTTTATCGTCAATTATTATATTGTTGCTTAGGACGGAAAATATTTTGAAATATTTTTCAACTAACATATGAACATTTGTCCTAAATACTCATATATTTATTCATCGTTTGGTTTATTGAATACAAATAAATACGGGGAAACTTATGGATTGATAGGGATTTTGTGTATCCTCTTCTTTCCTTGCACCTCGAACAGGTTGGTTCCATTCCATTTCCATCCAGGTTTTCCTCTTTTGTGAAGAAATCCAAGCACTGTGACAAATTCAACTGGCTAGTTCTTTATGGAAGAGCGAGAGACAAATTCCCGGAAGAATCGAAAGTTACTGATGACTATCCACAGTATGTGCACTTCATAGCAGATTTTAATTAACCAACGAAATTGTCTACAATCTTAGAGTTGTTCATGTTTACATTTCTCAGCCAGGACTCTTGACCTTTTTCGTTGTCGCTCAATTTTTCGTCATTCTCCGTTAAGATCGGTTTAGGTTTCTCAGTAATTCCATGGAGGTTCTCATGTAAACCTTTTAAAATATATCGAAGGAATTCCTGGGCGTTTTGATGGACTGATCTCATGAATCCAAGGACAAATCTTTGAATCAGATTTATATAGTAGTCAGTGTTACTCTATCAGATGAAAGTACTGACCATAATTCCTTGACAGCTTCTGCGAACGCTTTGATCAAAACATCTTTCATATTAGAAATACTAGTACTGATATCTTCCATGTATAAATGTATCTTTTTTCAAATATTCCAGCAACCAGGTCGTGTTTGATAAACATTGAAACATACTGCTCATAAAACAGATGTTTTCACTATTTTCCAACCTATTAAACCCAACAGGTTTGACTGAAGAATGTATCCATGATTAACCTCTTCATTGCATCGGTAGGATAAGGAATTCAAAGCTGAACTGCCTAAAATAGAATTGGAAATGGCAGACGTTTCGAATTTGGAAAAAGAAGATAATTCTAGAACTTGGTCATATTTCTTCGTATCTTTTGATGGAAACTTATGAGGAGTATCACAAGGAATATGTGAGGTTTTATGAGAAAACAATCTCTCATCGTGACTAGGGTATAAACATAATTTGGAAACAACGGGATGAAAAAAAAAAATTCATCCAGTGAATGTGACGATGGGATGGTGCCAAAAACAGAAGCTGAATTACCACACTGTATAGCTAAACTAATTTTTTGGATCGAAAATGTGTTATATATATATATTTTTAAGTTTCTTCAGTCACGTTTCTGTCAATTTCATTAACAAAATTTATAAATGAGGGTACACGTACACCGAAAGTATCTACAGCCACAAATATAAAGTTATTTCCAACATTTCGATATTTCTGCTGTTTTGCTTTCTCACTGGTTATGGCAGCAGTACCTGCATTTTTGGATGTTGCAACTGCACATGTGAAATCCCAAAAAGCAGCTTTGCCGCATTTCCAGGGAACAAGGGTAATTCCATCAGGACGATTGTCATCATCGCGGCTAGTACCTAGTGGTGCTAGGACAAAAGGTGTGCCGGCTGATATCAGGGCCCTCTTTATGATGTCGTTGATTTGGCGATGCCTTGGAAACGTCCAGAGCTCATTCTGCAGCTAAAACCATGATTACCTTTTTCATTTACCTCACTACCACAAATACTTTTCGGAGGAGTACAAATATCTAAACCCAATCTATGGGTTTAGATGTGATGGAGTCAGAAGCAGTTTCTAGTAAAGGTTCGTCCTATACTTTCTGAAGTGATTTGATATCCATAGGCACATGCCTTTTGGTTTGAGAACACCAAATAGATTCACCTTCGACGGCTAAATTATATTTTGTATTGGTAAAGGAAACTGAAAGTATCATTTCTATCAATTGCGAAACATTGTTGATGGAAGATAAATGCTGATAAAGCCAGCGATGATGCTGAGCGCAGACCCAACACTCTGCTATTCACAGGCAAAGTTGCTTGAGGCCAAGAAATATCGGTGGAACAACTGTTGGTATTATTTTCAATTATGTTATGTAGGTGATCATCAAACTCCTCAAAGTATACTTGACTTTTCAAACAAGAAGAGCATCTTGGAGTATAGAATAGTTTGGGAATGGCTAAACAATTTTCCAATAAAAAAGTGTGCATTGGGAAATCGTATGAATCTGTGGAAATTAAGTCGAGAGAATCTATTTTGTTCTGCAAACTTTCAATTAGAGCTTCCATAATGAGAGGGGTGCCATGAGTTTTATACCAGGAACAACTTCCATAATGTCGGCAAGAGATTCTGATTCAAGACTTGAATTGAAAATTAATTCTCTTTTATCGAAGTTAAGTTCGAGACCAATTTGTTTTGAATTGTTGATAATTATAACAAATCCTTCAATATAATGTCAATATCATTTCCAATGCATCCGTCATCCAGATACCAACAGTTGTTTCTGAATTTACTTTTCTAGTTAGGTCTTGAATGGTCAGGCAGAAAAGTGCAGGTCCTGAAAAATCGCCTTGATGTACACCTCTTTGAGATTCAATCAAATGTTCACCAAAATCCGAAAAACTTGGGAATCTGTAGCATCAACCCACTAGGTCCCACCCACCAAAACTTAAAAAACTTCAAATTACAAATCCCTACTTGTGATACACCATTGAAAAGACTATAGAAAATGCTATCCAATTGTGTAAATAATACTTGTACAGGGTGAAGCAATAATTGTGAAACTTTGGCTTGAATGGAATATTTAATGAGGTTTTTGTTGAACTACAAATTTATTAAAGATGTCAATCAAGTAAATGTTCAAAGTGGGTTTCGTTGTTAAAACAGCCTATTGTCAAAGTCTGCATCAAATTTATTATCAGCCGGCTTACTATGACTTTTTCATTCGTAATGCTACCTCCCGGACTATTATTTTAAATGATAAGTATCCGTCGATACTTTTTTTGTTAAATAAAAACTCAATTTGGTACTGTGATTAAACTGTAGTTGTCACGATGGTTTATAGTATACCTGAGCGCGTGGAGATAATTTTCATATTTACCTCCCAGAACCAGTTGTTTTTAAAAATAGTTAAAATAGTTAATGAAAGGCATCCGGACAAACATGTAAGTCACGTGTGCGTCCGCGATTTAGTTGAAAAGTTTAGAGAAATGGTATCACTGCAACATAAAAAAAGGAGTGGCCTAAGATTACTGAATGAAGCAACCAAAATTGATGTCCTTGGAAATTTTGCAATGAAGCCTACTGCATCAACACGTCAAGTATCTGCAGTGACAGGACTTTCTCACATGATCCGTTAGAAAAATGTTAAAATTAAATAAGTTTCACCCGTAAAAAACATAAATTCTTCAAAAACTAGACGATGATGATCCAGACCGACGAATTGAGTTTTGTGAACTCATGACTGAAAGAATTCGCGTTGAACCGAGAAATTAAAAAAATATTTGTTTCAGTGATGAATATACTTTTATGCTAACCGGTAATGTTAATAAACAAAACTATCGGTACTGAAGTGAAGCGAATCCGCATCGATTCAGAGGTCACACTCAATATCCTGATAAACTGATTGTTTGAGCAGGAATATTAGGCGTTGCTATAATTGGCCCCTTGTTCATACCAGGTAATTTAACTGGCGACATATATCTCGATATGCTAGAAAACACCATCGAACTTTTAATTGTTCATGAATTAGAGAACCAAAAGGACGACCTAGGCAACCTAGCTGTAAACGAATATTTGCTGTACTTTCAACAAGATGACTATGCAGCTCCAGTTAGGCGCTGGTTGGATACTAATTGTCCGAACAAATAGATTGGAAGGAGAGGTCCCATTGATTGGTCACCGAGGTCACCTGACATGGCGCTACCTGACTTTTTTCTGTGGGGTCACCTTGAGTCAGTTGTTTATAAAACTCAACCTGCGTCACTTTGAGAATTGCGAGAAAGAATGGTAATTTTTGAAATTGCCACACTGTATAAAATGCCCATTTACATATAAGAAATTGAGGGGTACACACCGAAAAGATGATTTTGATATTCAACGAAAGTTGAAGTTCAGTTTATACCGATAAGTTACTGTGTAAAATCAAAGTATTACTCACAAAGGAAAATATTCAATTTTTCAGTAACTTGTCGTTTTAAGGAATTTGCCTATCAAAAAATTGCTAAGAAATATTATAATACTTATCTTAACGTTTCGGAGGCCAAAATCTGCCTCCGTCTTCAGAAATGGATAAAAAACTTCAAAGACATTTCCAGTTATCCCTTTGCTGATTATTTATTCACCACATAGTACCGGCTACATCCATCAATTTATTGATTATTTATTCCTTAATTTCTTCGACAGATGCCAATTACGCAGATACTGTTAATGGAACAGGATTCTAGAAATCTGCCAGACATAAACTTAAAAAAAACTGCAGAGTTCGTGCATGAAACTCGTCATAAGGCAACGAGACGTCTTCATGTGTCTCTATACTTGGAAACAACTTGGGTGGCTGAACATGGATGTTAGACGTACACTGGATTCTGCTATACAGGGTGGGGCACCGAAAACGAAACAAATCGAATATCTTTAAAACACATGTTTTCTGAAAGAAATGCTAAAACATGTCCATTTTTTAATCCAAGGGGGACATCTTCCTATCATAACCTCAACTGTCATACCTCTTCCCCCACCCCTCGGTGACTATCACCCAAATAATTTGAATAGGGAAAGTAGTGAGTGTGACACATAGTTAAAGAGATAATTTCAAAAGGAATTCAGCTATGTCCATTTCAGCTACCTAACTTTCGATGTTAGCGCCGTCTTACGAAAAAAAAACTGTTTCGTATTCCAAATTATGATACTGGATGGCGGCTTCACAATGGCGGACAAGATTATGGTCTGATTTGGGTAAAAATTGGTGAGTTGGGGTTTTAAGGGTCAAAAATTATGAATTGTTTTTCAGTGCAATAAATAAAAATGGTGGCTCCAAAATAGCGGACGAAATTTGTTATTGTGGTTCGATTTAACCCGACACCAAAAACGAATTCTTCAAAACACATGTGTTGTGAACATAATGCGAAAATACGTCAATTTTAAATCCAAGGAGGATAAATCTTATCGTTACCTCAACTGTCATACTTCTCTCCCCACCCCTTGTTTACACATAAAATTTGATCAGGGACAGTACTAAGGGTGACAGCGTTGGAAAAGTAATTCCACAAGGAATTCAGACATGTGAGTGTTCGCTACTTAACTTTTCATTTTAGACACTATATTGCAGAAAAAACAACTGTTTTGTTTTTCAATTCACATTTTATTTGAAAGGTGATGTGAACAATTCACGAAAAAAGGAAAAAATTGAAAAAATTATATCACTTGAAAATTATTGAAAAGAGAAATGCAAAGTTCTCTTTTCATTATGATATCCTACCACAGTAACGGCTACATCCATCAACTTGAAAAATGGAAAATTGTGCATAAATTTAACCAAGATCATTTCAAACTACATTGACTCATAGTAGATGCTCGAAGTGTTCTCTATTCACTGCCATACATGAGTTTAATTTCGTTTCAAAACGTTTTCTGACGTTTTGGAGCATGTTTGGGGTTATTTGATGACATTCGGTAATAATACGTTGAAGTAACTTTGTCAACGAACCTGACTGAGTGGCGTATATTTTACTTTTTAAATGGCCCCACAAAAAGTAATCTAAGAGGGATAAATCGGGAGATCGGTGGGGGGGGCCATTCAATGCATTCTCTTCTTCCAATCCACTGTCTGTGAAATCTTTCATCCAGGTATTGATGAACCGCTACAGCAAAATGTGGAGAAGCTCCGTCCTGTTGGAATATTAGGTGATCCTCAAGGTATCGGTTATCGTTTTCTATTATGTCCGTTAACGTTGGATCAACGGTATCTTCGTGTAATTCCAAATATATATCCCCAGTCAAATTATCTAGTAGAACAAATGGACCACTAATACGATCGCCAAATATTCCAGCCCAAACATTAAATTTTTGTGGGGATTGCGTATGTACTTGGTGAAACACTTTTGGATTGCAATCTGACCAGTACCGACAATTATGTCGATTGACAATCCCGTTGAGATAAAAACTACATCAATCTGAAAAACAAATATTGAAAACGAAATTTGGATCTTGCATAGAACGTTCACTCATGATTTCACAAAATTGCATTCGACGATCAAAGTCGTCTTCGTTAAGTTCCTGAACCAATTTAATTTTATATGGATGGAATTTGTGAGCTTTCAAAATGCGCCCGACGGTACGTCGACTTACTCCAGATTAGTCGACAAGCTTTCGTGTACCAAGAGTTGGATCCGCAGCAACCTGTCCTAAAACTGCTATCTTCACGGCTTTGTTTCTTACTGGGTTTTCAATTTGACGTAGTTTATTTACCACAGATCCCGTTTTTTCGGAATTTTGAAATTAATTCCAAAATGTAATTAGGATGTACGTTTTTGTTTTCGTGTTGCCCATTGAAAATTTTACTGGCTTTGTTGGCACATTCATTATTTCTGAAATAATATTGAATTTTTCCTACCCTATCCTGAATAGAATAAACCATTTTTCATTTCACTCGTTAATGTACCTGACGTACTACTGCCAAGAAACTGTAATAAGCACTGAAAAAAAAAGGTTTTTTATTAAACCCTTACAAATGCTATGTAGGTGAATTGTTATTCCAACGGTACGAATGTCATCGAATAACTTCAGATATGGTCAAAAACGTCAGACGGCGTTTCGAGAATAATATTCATTTATAGCGAACACTTTGTGCATCTACTGTGAATTAGTTTGCGATGATTGGATTATGTGATTTTTTCAATTGTTGTTCTTTTTTGGTGGATTGTTCATATTACCTTTCAAATAAAATGTGAATTGACAAACGAAACATTTGTTTTCCCTGCAATAGAGCGCCAAAATAAATAGTTGAGTGGTAAAAACTAACATGTCTGAATTCCTTGTGGAATTACCTTTCCAATGTTTGCTTGAAGGTGGTTGAAAATATTTCCCGCTTATCAAGCAGGTAACGACCAACTCCCGCCAAATGGTCATCTCCCGCCAAAACCAATGAAGCGGAAAGAGGAAAGAGGGGATAGGTGAAAGTTCAAAGCATCCGAATGTCCTATAAATAGTCAGATCTCGGAGGAATAAGTCCAGTTATCACCCGAAGACGATTGTGGATAATAACAATCGAAACGTCTTGAAGTAACTTGGTTTGGAATCTTTTAATCTTTATTTTTATTTTTCATTTCTGTTAATAATATTTTTATTTTTCAGCTTTTCTTCTGTTAATAATATTTTTATTTTTCAGTGTTTTTTAATATTTCAATTTTTCATTTTTTGTTTGTAGCTT
>WOGP01009101.1:0-10892 GCA_015342065.1 Leptinotarsa undecemlineata | reverse complement strand
GTAATCAATGAAGTTGCCCCGGAGCCCCAATTAATTTTTGTTGTTGTTATAAACAACAACAAAAATTTCATGATTTGTATTTTGGCAGTTTTGTAATAGTGAAATATTTTCAACTTTAGGATATAAGGTTATATGTGCCTTGTTGTTGAGAATATTATTACGAATCGAAATGCATGATAAAATATAGAGTTATTCCATTAAAAAAAAGCATTTAATGAACTATTTGACAACACGACTGTAAATTTTTCTGTTTTCGGCATCGAGAAGGCCATAAAAGTGCTACTAGTTTGTCTATCAAACCGAATTCGTAGCATAGTAATAGAGGAGTTGATAATACGGTATTTTTTTTTAAGAACTAAGCTTTTCTCTTGTTGAAAAGTTTCAATATTGAATAGTTCAACTTAGATTAGTTCATTATCATCTCTGAACTGTTTGGAATTGAATGCATTGAAAATGAGCAACATTTTTCAATGTTCTAATTCAGTATGTCCTTCATCACTGTATCTTGTTTCAGAATGTTTCTGTTATACGTTTAAGACATTTATAGTATCCTAATTGCGATATATGGCCATCACTCGCTTGACACACTTCATTCTAACAAGTGATGACCACATTCCATCATGATTGAATAATACACTCAGGAAATCGCTACACGTGTTTCATTCACTATATAATAGTTCAGTCAGGTGTGTTCAACTACTTCCCCGGCTGATATCACGCTGAATCATATTCGACAGACGTTAATGCAAGATATCCCACAGAGGTTAGTCTTGCAGATGTTTCTCTTTGATCCTGCAGCAGGAACATTCTGAAATTATTTACAAATGTCACCTTAACACTGGTGGTTTCACAGTATTACCTCTCGTCAGTGCAGAAGAAATCCGACCCAAACAGAATTATGCATATCATACATGCCGTCGAGCCGAGTTGAAGTTAATCGAGTCACAGGCACACTCTACTTTGGGTTGGATCTTTCCTGTACCGATAGGAAGTAATACCTCGAAACCGGTCTGTAGATGATCAGCTCGATTAATTTCAGCATGGTCTTACTGCTGTATGTGAGGAATCTTGCTTTAATGTCTGTCGGATATAATTCAGTGACCAGCATGATATTAGCCAGGAAAGTAGTTGGTTTCCAGCCGGTATCAACCAATACTCACTGTATAGGTACGTTGGGTGAGATGAATGTTTCGTGATTTTATTAAGAAACATTATTTTTTATGAAAAAGGGGTTGGTTGGGTAACAGAATCGATTTTTTTCATAAAAAACAAATTATATTCTTCCCGATGTTTCAAATTCAATTGATTTCTCCTTCAGGGCTCTGCAACAATAAATTTTCAAAGATATACCTTCCACAAAACTTATACGATTATTATTGTTTCAATTTCACAAGAAATAATGAGTTTTCAATTGAATTAGGTACTTCCCAAAAAGTAGTTTTTTCGTGTTGATGATAATAATATGGTTTTTGAAATAGTATTATCATCAACAAGAAAAAACTCCCTCTCAGTGAGTACCTAATTACTTAAGAACTCATCATTTCTTGTGAAACTGAAACAGTGATAATCGTATATGTTTTGTGAAAGGTATATTTGTGAACATTCATTATTGCAGAGCTCTGAAGAAGACTTTAATTAAATTCGAAACATCGGAAAGAATTTTATAGTTTTTTAAAGGAACAATTGATTCTATTAATATACCTACTTCATGGTAATTAGATCAGACATCAAAATCATATAGTAATTCCAGGGTGAACTTTCTCTCAAAACTTATGTCCCATGTATTACACAATGGATGTTCGACGTCAAATTTTACCACAAAGACAACGCGCTCACATAAATCGAGCATGAGACAGAGACGAATTTCATTCATTTCATGCCTCACTGTGGTTTGATAGATTTTTCTCGCATCACTACCGAACTCTTTAATATTCATTTTCGTCTCAGTGGGTATCAATTTGTTGCAAGAAGATTGTATATAGTTTCGTTAGTGAATGAATACCACTATATTTTCTAATGGACTGATTGACCACTGAGGTGCCGAGTAGAATAATCTGAAAGGGATTTATACAAATGACTTCCAGGAGGGATACCTGTTGGAAATTCGTGCAATTTTACGTGTTTCAATGTCATGTATTTTTGTAACTCTTGTTACGTTTTTCCCCGTAAGTTGACCAATAATTGACTATACTGAATAATCAAACTGAACTTTATTTCACTTTAAATACAATAAATAATTCAAGTGGAACTTCAACTATTATTCGAATGTCTATCACCTTCCTTGATGGCTTCGCGTACCGCACTGTAACTTTCACTTGATAGTGTCGATATGCTCGTGACTAGCGTATATATATCGTAATCGAATGCGCTAGAGAATTTCTCCGGAATTCCATCAAAGTCGGTAACGTTATTCTCGCTACATCCAGAGCGGCAGTGAACATCGTACATTCGCGCGCTCTTAGCTACGTCACGATTGGTTTATGGCTACCAGTGGCGGCCGGGTATTATTTATAACACTCCATATCTTGTTCAATGCGTGGTCGATGTGAACCCATAGAAACTTTGTGGATGTGGATGTCATTCATATGAGCATTTGTGGAATGTTAAACAGATTTTTTCAGAAAAAACTGTACCAATACTGTTTTTCCTGCAATGACCATAAGTCTATTACTTTGACACCACTTCAAAAATTTTTGACTTATCACATTCAGTTTGTCCTGGAGTTCCAAAAGACTGTTGGCTTCTCCAGAAATAGAAGTATTATCGGCAAGAGAGCTATCGATATAATGCCGATATATTGTGATGAATAATTCATATATAGGAAAAACAATAATAGTCTCAGGATTGAGCCTTGTGGAACTATAACTTCCAAGTCATACTGAACTGAAAACTGCCTGAAAACTTAAATGAAAAGTTCCAAAGAAGCAGAAATAAGATGTGATGGTGGTATTGTGAATAATTGATTTGTATTGCCCAAAAACAAGGCTGAAAAGATGATGAAATTGAGAACCCTGCAGGGCTGTTAGAAAAAAGGACTAATCCTTAGAATTAGAAATCTACTCGTCAGAATACGTGACTGTAGCCAATCCAGAATTTCTTGCCTATTTGAAATAAGTACAAGGAAATTTGCCGATATTTGATAAAAATTCATTACTTATTCAAGCAACAATTTACTTTGTAATTTTCACTAGACAGTTCATAAAACCGTAACACGTGTTTTGCTATAGCTTTCTCCACAGCGTTTCCATATTGAATGAATTCTACTTAATCTCTGCTTTATATAATAACAATTTGACCTATCTAGGTAATGAATTATAATTTCACTTGCTTTTAAAATATCATATATTTTATCATCTTTTTAAATAAACATGTATAATATAAAACCAATTCGAAACATATGACTGTTTGATAATTGATACCTGAGGTCAGGTAAAAACTCATTGAATATTTGAATGAAATTTAACCACCTACCAGTTTCCACTTCAGAAAACAGATTCAGGAAGAAAGAAGAATCCAATTCGATTAGGTCATTCAGTAAATTATCATAATTTTCAAATCTATCGATTTCTATTTCAAATCTGATATTTGATAGTCGTGGTGAAACTCTTGCACCCTGTCAAGATTTGCAAATGTGGAATTCATCTTGACATTCCAGAAACTACTCCTATGCTCTTTTATTCTTCTTGAAACGTTTTTTTCGGTATGTCCATTATAAAGTTCTAGGTCGGTAACATAAGTCAACTTATATACTCCTGACCTATCCAACACTGAGTATTTGTTTTTATTGTTGTCAATGAATCTGCTCAAATTATTTTTTGTCCGGTATGCCACGTTCAAGGCTGTCCTTTTTAAAAACAAGCGATGTTTTTGGTTATTTCACCAAAACATATTAATGTCCTATGACGTGTTGTGAACTGTCTTGTGAATATCTCACGATGAAGTGTTACTTGAATTGAAATGAATATTTGTGAACATCCTTTTGCTTGTGAAAATTTCATCAAAGGTCATTATTATCAGTTGCAAGCTGATACGACAGTATGATAGAAAACATCCATACATTTATATGTTGGAAGGTCGTAAATTTGTGTAGACCAGAAAGAAAACATGATTAAAGTTTGCAGAGTTTCAAAGAAATCTGAAATATCTGGATCTGAATGTTTGACGGTAATTCAAAGAAAAATCCCAACTATGAGTTCCAAGATCTAATATCCTGTATAACTCTACAAAAGCTAATGAAATTTTCTCTGAACCTGAATCTGGTAATTAATCAGTGCGTAAAAAAGTTGATATAGGACAGACAATCTGAATATTATCGCTCATCATGGCCTCTTATAGTGAGAAATCATTTCAACATGGTCAGATTTAACTACGAAACTGAATCATTACTTTTCAGGGATGTCCAATCAAGGTTGGGTATAGAAAAATCATTTCGAAATTTCAATGTTGAATTCCATCATTATTCCTGTACCTATTTGGAGAAACTTTTTTGTATCAACTATGTCAGAGTTCATGACCTCTTTTTGGAAAAAAGCTTTTCAGTGTTCAGTGTGGAGTACTAACTGAATAAAAAAAGGAATTTTTGTTTATTTCAATGATTATATAGAAGTGATTGGTTCGAAAGTACTCTTTCTTACATGTAATTCAATGTTCAAATGAAACTAGTAGAGTAGATTATGAGTAGATCAGGTAAGTAGGTAGATCTGAATTAAGTGGGTCCATTCGACCCTTCACTGCAACCCACAAGGGTTTATTGTAGCTCACAACTATTGACAGTCGGCCAAATGAACCAAGCTTCTTAAGGAAGCCGATTAGTTTGTATGGTGAGTGGTCTTTCAGGTCAGATGGTGAGAGTACGGATCTGAACCTACTTCGGACCCCAGCGGGGCAGGCACAAAGTACATGCTCTACTGTTTTATCATTTCCCGGACAGAGGCGACACAAACTGTCTTCCGACAGTCCAAGTCTCTGCATATGCTGCTTGTATTTTGCTCTATAGTTATTTCAGTTCTTTTTTTCAATATCATTGTTATTTTTCAGCTAATCTATCTTTCAATTTTTTACAGATTCTTTTAGGAATTTGAAATTAATTTCTATCATGGAATTTTTTTCATTTATATTCTTTTCACTTGTTCAACATAAAATTTTTGCTTGTATTTGATTTTATTGCACTTTCTTTTCAGAGTTTTTGCCTAACGTAATTGTTATTTCCAGTAATTCATTTCAATTTTATTGATTCTTTCAGGGACTTCAAATCATTTCATATCATATTCATTCACCATGGTCAACCACCTTCAAATACACATCTAATTTCATTCCAAAACGAATGTTTGGAGTACGAACTGAATATGTATATGAAAGTAGTTGTTCCAAAAATACTGTTTCTTCCTCTTTGCATCTGTTAGTAACTTCTAAGCACGTAAAGTTCTTTTTGAACAAAGTGCTTTACCCACAATCTGTTTGTATGAAAATAAACCAAAGCCAAATACTCATTTATGAAAATGTTACATCGAAAAGCATTTCAGTTACTTTCGTATGATGGAGCTTTCCATGATGGAAACTAGTTTAGCCTCGTCAATTCAATGCTGAATGTTGATGAATAATTCATATAAGACTCCAGCGGAATCTTCAGAATTGCTGGATTCACACATTTGAAGAATAAATTATTTCTCTGAACCCCACTATTAAGCATCAATTAAGGTTGATCCCACAAAAACTCATATAACGGTCACGTGCATGATTCATTACATTTCTGGGAAATGAAGGACTATACGGAGGAATTCATTCTCATCTACTTTAGTGTGGTACAGAGTTGTTTCATCAGATGGAATAGCTTTTACACTTCCGCCTGTTACATACTGAAAAACAAAACCCTCTTGCCACTGTGTCGAACATTTGGAACACAAACTGCGTAGGAAAGGTTTCTCTTATGATTCAGTGTTCATATGAAAGTAGTTATTTCGAAAGAACTTTCTTCTTTCATGTAAATCCAATGGTCATTCGAAAGCCATTGTTTCGAAAGCATTTTTCTTTTGGGTTGTCTCTGAAAAAACTTGCAAGATTTTCGTAACCTTTGAAAGGAATTTTCAATGTAGTTACAGGTTTTTTCAAAAGTTTTGTCCGTTTTCATGTCCCTACATTGAACTGTAATATCTCAGTTAATAATTTTTCAATTCAATCAAATTAGGAGCCATTTGAATAAATGCACTTTTGTCAACCTAATATGAATCGATCAATTCAGTCAGCATAAAAATTGGCGAATGGCGAAAATTCAACCGGCGAGTAAGTTATCAAGATCAAAATAAAATTTGTTTATTGTCTATTTGTCTATATTAAATTTAAAGAGCATTGTATATGTACAATATTTGAATCTCTTTCACAAACGGGAGTAGTTGGTAGAAAGGTAAAGGACTGGTAAAAGAAAGACTTAGAGATCAGCAGGATGATATTTCTTTCAATATTGAGTCCCAGGTTAGGTTAGGTTAGGTCCAAAGTGAGTGGGTCTGTTCGACCCTCCATCGCAACCCGCAAGGGTTCATTGTGCCTCAAGCCTATTCACACTCGACCAAATAAACCCAACTTCTTAACGAATCCGATTAGTTTGTAAGGTGAGTGGTATTTCAGGTCAGGTGGTAGGAATACGGATCTGTCGAACTCTGAAAACCTAATTCGGTCCCCAGTGGGGCAGCCACAAAGTAAGTGCTCTGCTGTTTCATCATTTTACAAACCGAGGTGACACATACTGTTTTTCGATAGTCTAAGTCTCTGCATATGATGATTGAAATGAAGGGTGAATGAACGCCTTGGAGTGAGGCAACCCTGGAAGATTCTGCCAGAAGTTTATGAATCCTCTTGCCATACAGGTGTTCAATCTTTATTTGATGAAGCCCCAAACGGTGCCAATGATAGGTTCTAGTCCGATGAAGCTACTTGCAGCACCCTCCTGTTAAGGGAATCAGCAGCCTCATTGCCTGCCAGGCCAATATGGCCAGGAATCCAGACCAGAGACCATCTGTTGAGTCTTTCTATCAAGGAGAGTCGTTTTTTGTGATTTTCTACCAATTTAGACATTGATCTGTGGGAGGCAAGAGCACCCCACGTTCCAGGACATCCACGAGGTGAAACTCCGCCTCATAGACCCATGTTCACTTGAAGAATTTATGAAAAAGCCTCCTGATATGCTCAGTGACCATCCCAACTTCTGCCAAATCTAACAGGTATTTGAATGAAATGCATTTGTAACTGTTCGGGCAAATACGGAGGTCCTTATTCTGCAGTGTCTTAAGTCTTCCTAGAGCAGTCCTCTTTAGGCGACAAAATACGGGACAACCGTACAACATAGCTGGTCTAATTACTCATTTGTAAATCAGCAGATTGTTGTCAACATTGAGCTTCGAGTTCGATTTTCAAGCTCAAATTTTCCTGAAAATTCTGGTGCTTATCCAGCATAACTCCCAAATATCGCGCTCTCCTCTGTTCACAGCACGAAGATCTTTCTAATGGAAGAGTTCTTGAACAGTGAAGTTCAAGGTGTACTGAGTTGAACCTCAACTACAATCCGTAGTTGATATGTTGATGTTGATATGATATGTACCGCTCTTGATGGAATCAAATAGATATGTCAAGTCACTTGAACAGTTCCCGTGAAAGTCTCTCGCAAGTATCCGGGATACTTTCCCGCCATTCTAGCGACATGATTGTGCCAAATATATTGGTATCCATTTTAACCCTCAACAAACTTATCCAAACAGAAAGTGGAATTCTTTGAGCTGACTTTATTATATCCGGTTCGGAAATATTTATCTTTTTGGAGAAGACCGATGCCACAGTTTTTGTGGAATTGTATTGAACTTGGTAAATTTCACCCCATTTTGAAATCACTTCTAGATCCTCATCAGGATTTTGAATCTCCTGCTACCGGTGAAGATGTGCATCTGCAGACGATGTCTTGGAATCCAAATGTAATGACGAGATAAGTGTGCTGTTGCCAGTGAAGCAATACAGTGGATTCTTTTTTTTTTCAAAAAGTCGTTGATATACAATAAAAAGAGAGTTGGAGACAATATATATCCCTGGGGAATACCAGCGTTGATGATGAAGGGCCATACACAAAAGTGATGCGGAAAGCCATAGCATCGAAGTTTGGCCAGCTAACCATCATGTCACACACTGTCAAAAGCTTCAGAAATATCAAGCGCAACAGCTCATGACTCTATGTTTCCCGATTGCGTTAATGCAAATAAGGGTGACATACGATAGAACGACGTCTGTTGATCTTTTTTTCTGATCGCTCAAGATATTGAAACCTTTCGAATGTTTGAGAATATGATGGTTTACAGCCTTCTCCATGATTTTTGATATCGCTGATAGCATAGTCATTTTGAGGAATTTTTTTACCATCTTTGAGAATGGGTAGAAAATTTGCTGTCCAGCAAATCATAATAAAATCGCAAACATTATTTTAAGCATTCTGTTAGCGATTTGCATGTATAATGAGCATCTGTAACTATTCACTATTGAGTGATAGGGTACAGTACATCAAGAACTGAGACGAAGGTATTTCCCCTACTCATTTTACTGCACTTTCGCCACCTCCAGTCATTCTGTCCATTGAATACAAAATCGAAATATCCATGATTTCCTATGAATCACGCTTCCCTAAAAACTACGTGTCAACGCAGTGGTAAGGAAGTGTATCAAATTACCCGAGTTATTCGATATTGCAGCCGCCGTTTTAAGGCACACCCCAAAAACTAATTAGCTTGAAGTAACAACTTTGATTGAAGTTCAATGAAAATGCTTTCGGATGACCATTGCATCAGCAATGTTGATTCACTTATAGCGATCTCACTCCATGGAAAATTGAAAGCAGAAAATTGCTGTATTATGTCGAAGTGCTTTTATTTACAGATGAAATTGTTTGTATATTTGATTTTACTGTGTATTTTGCCAGTTTGAGTTGAAGGAAAAACTAACTGAGATCAGCAGGACGTGATAACTTCATTTTTGAAGTTCACTGTCAAAAAATTCGCATTATATCAAAGGAATACTTTGGAATTTGAAATGTCATTGACGAATTGAAAAACTGGATGAGCTGGTAGGAGATAGTAGTACAATAATAGGAAGGAAAATTCGAACTTATAGCAGAAAATAGATTCAACAAATATACTTTTAGCGTTTCACGAACTCCCACACTATTCTCAACGCGCTTTTCACTAACCATCCTATACTCCATCCGATACTCTTCTGATGACGCCAGTTCAGTTGAAAGAAGGCGTATCCAGAAGAGTTATCATATTCTATGTGAAGTAGAAATGTTTCTGTAGAAATTTTAGTAACACTGAAAAAAATATATTCGAAGGAGATATGGAATTATCAACGAAGGAAGAGAAAAAATCATTTCCAAAAGAAATTATTGGAAATGGATTTTTGGGAAAGACATCTTGATACAAAAAAAGATTGGAATCTTTCAAAGGAAGGAAGTAATCAAGCAATTTCAAAACTCAACTACTCACAAAAATGTGTAAATCATGCGAAGAAGTAGGTTTCAGCTGCCGAAATAGATATTTTCATATAAATATTGAATTACATGAAAGAAATATACTTTCGTGACAAATACTTTCACATGAACACTGAATTGAGATCACTTTTCTCTATTCCGTTTGTATTCCAAGCATTCCTATGTGATCGAATCAGATATCATTCACAGGATTTTTACATAGTATGAATAATGGAAGAAGTAGAATTTCACTTACATAAAACACTGTCATCCTCACTGCTAGACATCCGATATTTAGAATAGACACTTGCCCCATCAGCTCTTCAGTAGCAAATACGGATAACATTATAATAAAAAACACTCGATTCGTTCATAATTACGACATTTTGTTACGAAGTGGTTCCAATTTACCCATGGCATCGATGGCTGAATTCGATGGGTGTATATACATTTATTCGCCTATTTGATTGAATTCCAGCCGTAGAAATCCCGTTAAAATTCAAATTAAAATTTTTGTTTGAATAGGAATCGTGTTTAAATTCAAATTTAAACAAGAATCCTATGGCTGGGATTTGATCAAATAATCGAATGAATGTTATTTACATACTATAATCGATAACATAGATTATTACGACTCATTCCGTGACATAAAAATCGTATTTTGTGATTGTATTGTGTGTTTTTTCTTATAATGTTATCCAGATTGGTACTGAATAGCCCCAAGGCAAGTGTCTTACGGCGAAACATCCGATGTCAGGTAGTGTGGATGACCATGTAAGTGATATTTTACTTATTTCATCAATTATATTGTGTAGAAATCCTGTGAATGATATCTGATTCGATCCCATACGAGTGTCTGGAACATAAACGGAAAAAGGAAAAGGGTTTTTCGTATAATTCAACGTTCGTGTGAAATGTTCGTTATGAAATTATATTTCTTTTGTGTAACTCAATGTTTAAAAGAAGGAGTAGAAGGTCAAAAACTTTCTTTCTAGAAAATTAACCTCTCCTGAAAATATACCCATTCAATTCAAAAATGAAAGTTGATATACAACTGAAAAACAATATGTGGAGCAGTCACAAAAGTGAAAAGTATCTGAAGAAGACCTTACTATTACATGACTCATCGTCGAAACGGCTAGGGATCTTGCGATATCACTTTCAATAGGTTTTTTCCTGATGGAAGCAGCTGTTACTTAACCCTTAAAAACCCGAATTATTTTTTTTCATAAAATTTTGGTATATTCATGACTTTTGCACTGAATTAGGGTTAATAAAACTACCACAATATATTTTTATTTTTTTTTTAATACGATTGATTGTAGAAAAAATGTGTTACATATATGTAACGCTGGGCTTTATCACTACCTTTTTGATCATTTAGTATGAAAACCCA
>WOGP01009100.1:0-10893 GCA_015342065.1 Leptinotarsa undecemlineata | reverse complement strand
TCCAGCTTGCTGCGGCATTCCTCCTGGTACTTCAACAGGGGGGTGTGATGATAATGCGCTTTTGGGCTTTGAAGATGTTTTTTCTGTGAAGGGGGATATCAAAGTAATCTCTTTGGAGAGGTTATCTTGCATTCCAGCCTGCTGCGGCAAATCGACATGACCTTGAGTTTTGGGAGTAGAGAAATTATCAATCCACCAGGTACTTCAACAGGTAGATATGTTGATAACGCACTTTCAGGCTCCCTTATGTCGATGGATATAAATTGAGACCGCGGACCGAGATACCTTCCTCTAGGCAGGTCTTCCATCGGGTGCCAGAAACCTCAACATTCATCACGAGTCTACGGTAGAGTAAGGTGTTGAAGACACTATCCTGACAGGCCGTAATGAATCCTTCAGTGTCCAACTTCATCCCACTCGGCCTGAGGAATCAAAGGTCAGGTCTCCGATAGGCTGAGATTCCATGCAGTGGCTTGTCTTTGGATTGCATAGGAGTGAATTGATCTCTGTGACTTTCATGTGAACTTTCTGCAGATTGGATCACAACTCGGGGACAGATTTGTGATCACTTCGATCAGAGTCACAAACTAAAAGGTCATCGCCATGAAAAATATATAAATGATCATCTACTTTTTTGAGATAGTAAAAGCTCACTCTAATACTCGCTCTGGAAAATATCACTTAGGAATCGATGTACCAACTTTCAAATATTCGTCAAGGAATATAGTGTGTATGCTGAAGAAACTTTTCTCAATTATTGGGTCCTCCTGATTGATTACATCGGCAGCTCGAGCTCCAAACGGTATATACACAACATTGAGTACTCACCACCACTATCTGGTCCGATCCACCACGTTCGAACTAGATTGCCAGCCAGCCGCAAGAGTTTACGATCCTATGCACCGGCATTCGAAGAGGATATAGCCAATAAGTACTCCTAATTCCCTTAATAGATTTAATGCGGTGGATTCAATTCCGAATCCATGAATCTTGCCAACACAGCCCAAGGAATATTTGCGACGGATCCGCCTATATCGTGTCCCGATTTTCTACAGGACATTACGAAAGGACTCGGTGCAGATTCCTGCCTTATTGCAGTTATTTATGCGCTTCCGGCTGATTTGTTTATTCCTGGAACCGGATTTATTTCGTAGGCTAATTACGAAAGAAGTGATTTCGCCGTGATAAATAAGGAGAACGACCGTTTCGTTGATTGGGGTGATGAATGCGATTGGCAATTTGTTTGATTAGGTTGTTTTTTCAAATGAGGGCTCATTAAGCGGAACTGAAGGGATCTGGCAAAAAAATAACAACAGCAGAGGTCGTTATCATTATAAGGAAGCGTTTTAATTTTTCCAGAAAATGTTCGAGCGATCTGTGACGAAGTGAATCTATGTTACTCAATATTACAGGAAAGATGTCAGAATATAAAATTTGGTTCGTTATTATTTTACACTTCCTATGAGAGAATTTGTGTTGAGATATCAAGTGAATGTATCATTCTGAAATATAACGGCACTATATAGAAGTTGAATAATAACTGGAAGGAACCAGAGATAGTTATATCATTCTGATGACTTTCAAGTGGTTATATCATCATTATTGAAATATACTATGAAGGCCCAAAAGGGGCCACAAATGATTTGGAAACAAAATTTTGTTTAATCATGTTAACCAAAGTAGACCAGAGTGCCAAGTTTTGACCTCAGACACAACAGGTTTGATATCAAATCATTCAAAAACTGGGCAAAGTCTCAAACAGAAATTTTATCTGTATTATTTTCAAATTTATTCTGGACTTTTGAGTGACTTGTTGCAGTAAATGGAAAGTCCTGATCTTGAATGATTTCTTTCTTGGTGATACATCAACAGTGATTCCAAAAGCAAAATGTAGTTCCCAGAAAGTCACAAATCTTCAGAAACATTCAACAGACATTTTTAGGCGAACCTCAAAAATGACCCTTCCCTGGTCTATTTTCCGTCATCAACCCCATTATCTCACCCTCTTGGCGATTCGGTCCGCCTCGTATGTAAACTAGGGTATAAATGACCGGGTATTGTCCAAGGGCGACGTGTTGTTTTCCGTTATCAATACATTCTGATGTTAACATATCACACGCTGAGCGTTTTTGTTGTCTGATTTGCATTTATTGCACGTGGAATTCACTTCACGGTCCGCTGGACATAAATTGATCGTAAAACAATTGCTGAGGGATATTCGAGGCAACTTTTTCATGCTTTTTGATTTTGGTGCCAGCGGTGAATGTGATGGTTACCTCCAGCTTGGTGTAATATGGGGATTTTACAGGTTTTTCATTTGGGAAAAGAAAGGGAATAATGGAATGGACAAAATTGCTAGTGAATAGTCTCGTTTGCTGGTTTTCTAAAACAGGAATGGATTAATTGAAAATGAGAGCCTAAGCACAAATCATTTGAGAAACATGAAATTTCCAAGTGATATGTAAGAATCTCGTGATTTTGATTCAGATAAAAAACATAAGATTATTTCACCTACAACTGGAATTAATTGCACTGCAATTGATTACACAATAAGCACCCCTCTACCTCAACAAACCAAGGACAACTTAGATTTAAGATTTCTGGTGTGATATTATCGCAATTAGGTACTGAACAATGAAATCAGTTGAATATCTTTAAGTATTCAGAAGTGCTCTGAGAAAATTCATTTTCTCAGAGCACTTCTGATCCTTCGTTCTACCCTTGATCATAATATCAATTATCATATCATTATTTGCTTTCAGCTACTAATTGTCCCAAAAAATGTTTTTTGACATCAATATGTTTCGTTCCAGCTTCACAGGTACTAGAGGCCGATAAATTTATGTCACAACCAATATCTGAGCTAACCACTGAAGTATTTCGACCAACATGATCTAGCTCTCTGATCAGCTCCATTAACCAAACTGCTTTTTTCGAGTAGCCATGTAATGTTACCAAAAATTCCAAGAAATCAAACCTTCCTGATATGAAAACATGTAGCCAGTGACATGCATCTTACCTCTCAAGTTACCTACCATCAAGAATTCATCCAGTTGTGGACAACTATCTTTTCGTTATTCCAACTGAAAATTTTGAGTGCCTTTCTGTTATGAAATATTCTTTCGACTGCTTATAAATGTTGCATACCTGGCTAGGATTGGAGCAGGTTACTAATTTCACGGCATAGCAAATATGAGATCTGCTCACTTGCATGACTCACAATAAGCTTTCAACAACATCTTAATAGAGAACGGACAACATTTCCTTCTTTTCTACAAGTACATAAATTTTGAAGCACATTTCTTTACTTAAACGGATTCGACCAGAACAAGCAGTATCTCTTCATTCTCTTGATTCCTCTTCATTCGCTGCTGCATACCACTGCATGAGTTAATCCATTCATAGAGAATCAACCAGCATACTTGCTACCACATACAAAATCTCCAACAAGACAATAACTAGACAGCAAATATACCTTACTCAAAAAGTCGATATGATTTGATGTTTTCAGAAATGGAAGACCGTACATGTTACAATTTAAGTTATTAAAGAAAACCAGAAGACCTGAAACAGAATTTATTTTTCGCAAATAAATTCGAGTAAATCCCCACTTGGAGCCATCAAGTAGCTTATATCCAAGAACATAATCACGAGCAAAGGTTTTCCTCGAAACAATTGAACAATTAAAACGTCACGAACTCGATGAATCGTCTCGACAGTTGAACGCGCTCAATCTAAATTAAGAGGGCGAAATTGAAAGCGTCGTACTCGTACAAACAAGGAGGGAATTAAGGGCCAGAGATTAAAATGGAAATTCCTAAGTCTCCGTGAAATATGATGTGCCTTATTTTAGGAAAAGACGGCCCCGAGCAGATCGTGCATGCGGGACGCTAACGAAGTACGAAAAGTACACAGGATTTGAGTGATATGAATATGTGAGTCGGCGAATATCAAACTGATTATTCAAATGTTTGGGAAGGAAAGCTGCTGTGAAATATTTGTAGGTTATTAGCGGAGTCTCTCTGAGGGACTTGGCACGTTTGTCGGGATATCATGACACGTGACACTCATTCGGCAAACATTAAAGAGATTGATGTCAATGAAGCCAATGTGTTTCAGTGTAAAACATTGGTTGATGGTGTAGACATGCTTGCCGACTTTTTGGTTGAACTCATGTATGGTACTTGACGCTTTGATCTCAAGTGGTAACTAATTGAACTTATCGAGTCCTTCATTTAATGAGGAATTTATTCCATTCGAAATTTTCCAATTGATAAGATGCAAAAAAAAATCTCTCTGGGTAACACTATATCAGTGACTTGAAGAAAAAAGTTCAATTAAATTCTCCGAAAGTAACTTGTTGAATATATCGAAGATGAACAGCATTGTTAACTTATGAAGTCTTTTTTTAATGATACGATGAGGGACTATTTATATTTCAGAAACTGGTAACACTAACGTCAATAGATAAAATGTGGCAACATGGCTGATTAACAGAAAAACATATTTTAAACAGATTTTAAACACGATAATGAAGTTTGACATTTTTTAGCATTAACGTTTCGATGTTCAAGTGCTTGTTGTTTTATTTCAGTGAGTAAAGGAAAGCAATTCGAACAAAAAATGCCTCAACTGATTATGCAAGATCGTCGAGTCACATATTGTAAGATAGAGGCATCTTTGCACACTAGATCCACTTCAATATTTTGGATTTTGCATGAAAACTTAGCTGTAAAAAATTGTTCTCGTTGGATACCACATTTCATCAATCGCTCAAAATTGCGTCAAGTGGTGTGGGAAAATGATTGTTTGCCAGAAGTCTCCAGAGAAATTCGTAAAACCAACCGCTGAAGACCAATCATTCTCCATCATGATAAATTGAACTGTCACTTATCTCGTTGAACTGGTGAATTTTCGAGCAGTCAAAACATCGAATTGATGACTCATCCTATAGTCCTGATTACAGTCCTGATTTGGCACTCAGTTGCTCCTTCTCGTTCCCGAATATCAGAAGTGAACTGCGTGATCAACGATTTACAAGCGCCGAAGAAACAGTTGAAGCGTTCAAAAATCATGTTTTGGAGGTGTCTCAAGTGGAATGGAAAAACTGCTTTGACACATGGTTGAATGAACTCAAAAGTGTATTGGTCATCAAAGGTAATATTTCGAAAAAGAATAAAGTCATTTTCATTGAAAATGTTTGTTATTATTTGATATTCCCGAAATATAAATAGTACCCCTCTATCTATTGTGAAGTAAATGTTTTCGGAAGATTTTTCTACTCATATAGACGAGATGCTCATCGACTGATCAATTTGTATCTACCATCAAACCCAGCTACCTATTATATTCAAATAATCTGTCTTCGAGAAATTGAAAATTTTCGCGTATACTTCAACGTCATTGGAATAATTCATCTTATTTTATGAGATTACAAAACCAAGACTAGTAGCATGTATTAAAGGAGCTCAAAGAAGTATTTCTACACTGGAATCAAGTATGGCCAAGTAAATTCAGAAATTTTGGAATCCAAGGATGGAATAAAACTAAATAAAAGAGATTTTAATTTCATGAACAAATCAGCCAGAAAAATGAAAGAGGCCAACAAAAACAATATGATTAAGGAGTGATTTAAGATACCCTAAAGAAATACAAAATACAGTCAAGGCGACATATTCAAGGAAAGCTGTCGGAAGCAGCAAGCAAATACTGCTCTAAAGCATTATTAGAATTTAAGAGAGCTCATAATATTTCCAGATGTTCTGCTTGAAATCTGCTTGAAATCTGTTTTTCCGTTCACCAGCTGAGACACCCCTACAAATTATAACCCTCAGAATTTGAAACTTGGGCAAGCTAAGGACTAACGAGGTCTCACTTTTCAAAGTGTGATTCCTAACACGTGTTGGACGATAGCAAGTGAAAATCGATCGTTCAGCCAGGGACTTGGAACACCGCCAATATGGCGATCGATTGAGTGAGTGAACAAAGCACCCAGGTCGAATCAACCGGCTACCAACCGAGACAAATATTTTGAGATATAGTTTGATAAAAAAAAATTCAGAAGATAATTCATTCATAAGCCGAGAAATTTTCTGAAACTGTTGAAGTCTATGAATCAGACCAGGTATTTTTCTGATGATTGTTCCTTTGTAAAAGTGTTACTTGAGAAATGAGTCTATGTGGATTCCTAGATACTCGACGAATGGAATATTGATATTTTTCAGTAGAATATTATCGTTTTTTGATGAATTACATTCATGAGAAGTTTTCCCACAATCATTTTTAATATATCAAAAAAGAACCATCTCAATACGTGTGTTATATCAGATCCAGAGACCTCAGGGTTTCAGAACCTTGCCTCGAAAGTATTTCATATATATTTACTATTGAAAATCAGACAAAATATCAGACTGCACTTGTTAATGAGTTAACAATCTTCTATGGATAATTCGAGGGTAGCCAATCTAAAGAGGACCTGTTAGACAATAACAAACTATAAGGCTTGAGGTTGGGTTACTAACAACGAATAATGATGATAGTCAGACTAGATTTCGAACCCAAAGTGTAGATGGCTTCAGCTTCACCATGAATATATTATAGTTGGGAAAGTATTATGAACTTCGAAAGAGAAACTTCTTTGAACTTGAGGATTGTTGAAATCCTCAAAATTCGAATATCAATATTGGATTGCGATGGTTATAGTGTTTCAGCTCATATGTACCTGATATGAAAAGGTTCAAATGAAGTATACTCACTGGAACAGTGACCTCACCAAAACACACACACACACACACATTTGTCAATTAGAACGATACAAGAAATGATGACAATTATAGTAAAACAGAAATTCAGCGACAGGCGCACGAAATGTCGAACGTCACAATAAATTCAATGGAAGTTCCTTGCATTCACATCATATTGTATGGAATGACATCTAAATTAATGAAATGAACTCCATTCCGACGACACTGGTTGGCACACATGTGGCAGCTTTAATTATTTCCAGGGATCGTTCCTGAATAAAAAAGCCGACGCAGAAACCGACACACTCTCCTTATTCATTTATGCAGATCCCTCACATTCGTTTCTGTAGAACGTTTTGTGACATTTATTTGTATTCCAAGGCGAATTTACGTCTCGTAGTATTTCTTTTACATATGGAGTCCGTCAGAGGGATGAAACCAGGGACGAACTCTTTGAAGATAGAAGGGGAGATCGCAGAGAATGTTTAACAGTCTATTGATCGCCACAATTCAATCGGAAAATTCACATAAGAGGATTTTCTTTGGTAGATTATTTCAGTAAAGTTGATTTGATCATTTGAATTGCTTTGTGTTTGGATGCTAGTGACATGACAAGTAATTTTGATGATGATGAAGAAGGCTGACGGCTTACTTTCAGAATTCTAGTTTTTGATTTGTTGTGTAACATGGAACCCTATTCGATGCAAGTATTTTTTATGGCATGGCAACTTTATGACGAATGCAGAAAACAGAAGAAGGATAGATATCAACCATCGAAAGTTTTATATTCCTAACAAATATAGACATAATATGCGTTTATATCTGTGACACTAATCACCTAGTTCATTCACCCAAACAGTTGTTGAACTACAGTAGGGATGAACTACGATGTCTACGAGTGTGTGTCGCCTCTGTTTGGGAAATGATGAAACAGCAGAGCACATACTTTGTGCCTGCCCTGCTGGAGACCGAATCAGGTTTTCAAAGTTCGACAGAGCCGTACTCTCACCATATGACCTGAAAGATCACTCACCATACAAACTAATCGGCTTCGTTGAGAAGCTGGGTTTATTTGGTCGAGTGTGAATAGGTGTGAACCACTATAAACTCTTGCGGATTGCGTTAAAGTGTTGAATAGGCCCAATCACTTTGGACCTAACCTCACTCAACCTATCCACTGGTTGAAAGGGCGACAACTTTTTTCAACTCAAGACATCAAGCTGATTCCAAGAATACCACACTTCTGGGTAGACTACTTTCCAGTGTCATGACATCATTTTGATCTACTTGGTGTCTTCACTAGAATGCTGAACAGATTTATGTTAGCACCATAAAAATTTGTATGTGGGGTTAGGTTCATTTTGAAAAAAAAATTGATGATTATGAATGTTTCAGTTACTTATTTCATAAGTAACGGCAGTATGAGGGACGGTATTGGTATATACATGAAACATCTGATTATATTAACAATTTCTCAAAAGATTATATTTTACAACAATATTGGTTGGGCCATTACCCTAATGATTCATGATTTTGCGACACAGTTCATAGTTGGAGATATAATAAAAAATTATACAATGGTAACGTGTCAATTTCTTAATCTGTGAAAATAATTCCATCATATTTTTTTAAATAAATTCATTCATTCAATCTCGCCTTGGAAGTATAATTTTCCGCAGAACCTTTTTATGAGGATGCTGACTCTGGCCTTTTCCAGTAAGAATTTGTCATTTCATTTCTGGTTTAAGGTGATATATCCAATGGTGGGTATCTATCCATCATTGAATACCTAATTACAGTACAGTGAAATAGAAACATGAAATATTACGAAGCTCTGTTACGGGGCAAATTAAATTTATTCTATATTGACTTGAAGATTTTCATGACGTCATTGATTTATTGTCTCCGAATAGCCAAGAAATTCTCAACAAAATACATCCCCAGTTCAATCATATTCAACCTTAATTTATAAGTTCTGGATACTTGAGAATCGAGGCGAAATGTCAGAAATATTTTCAGTGATATCTTCAAAAGGTCTCCACTTCCAAGAACGCCTAAACTCCCAACTACATACCAACTTATTTATTTTCTATGAAGCACCTTTGTGGAAATGGTAAGGGTCTGGCTAAGGGATCTTAGGGGAAGGAAGACATCGAAGTTACTTGAGGTTACTCCAGATGATGTACTTAGCTGTTAGTTATGTGAACTATATCAAAACAGTTTGAACTGTTTTCTCACACATATAAGTACTGTAATTCTCATATGAGCTACACAAAGTAACACATTCGCAGTTTTAGACTATCTCAGTCACAGAAAAACCCTCTAGGCTTGAACTCGCTCAATAGGCTCTAAATGAACACAGATAATGTATCGTTTACTTTACATAAAGGCAGCAGAGCAGTTAACTTCAGATTTGAATTTTTAGACTCTCCAAGTTATAGAAACATGCTTCCAACTTGAAGCTCTTCAAGTTCTAATAAGTTTATGGATAAGGTGACAAATAGGTACAGATTCTCATTTTTGAACTTATCAATTCACAAAAACCACTCTCAACTCGAAGCTCTACATGCTTTAATGAATATATGGATTGAGCAGTAGTTACAGATTCTCAGTGATTTACATTGGAGATTAAATCCATTTGGAAAAATGTTAACAGGAAGTTTATTTCTCATAACGCAGTTATCCAAATGAAAGAGTTATTAAAATGAAGTTCCAGCTGTACTGAGTTGAACCTTACAACGATGAACAGTCACGCAGAAAAGAATACTTCTTTGACTGGCTAATTGTCTATAGTCTGTGACTGTTCTGAATATTGATATGATATTATAGATTTATGATTACTAATTGAAACACACAAAAAAACATATTATTCAAACATAACTATTCTCACTCTACTCCATTAGCAAATTTTTTTCTAGTACTAATCATATCCTTTCCAATTCGTTCATCTACTATTCAAACCAATCTGTTTCCATTCAATTTCATAATCAAGGCGATAAGTAACTTTGATCTGTTGAACTGCATCTCATAATCTGTTAAAGCTCACTGCATCGCCATGAAAGTGATCTATGAATAAGTAATAGGCTCGTAACACGGCTCTCTAGTGAGAATACACCTACTTAAAATTAATTCACATGAATAATTATCCAATTGAACACCGTTGACGATCGATGCCGTCATATCCGAACAATGTTCTGAGGAGAATTGTTTTTCCCTTTATGAGAAGGAAACATTCTCCGGAGTGATTCCTTTTTGTAGAATATAGTTTTTGACTGGTTGTATCTCCATTGATGAATAATTGAAAAATGTAAAATATCCAAAGGAAGAAAAGCAAAACAATTATGGAAAATTAAAGATTCATAATTTTTGATGAATAGTAGGTATTTGAGAAAAAAAGATGTTTTAAAACTTTTCATTCTTTTTTTCAAAGTCTCCACTTTCAATATGAATAGATAACTGGGAATCATGAGACTTAATGTGATTACATATCATGTGGGGAGCTGTACTAGATGTAACGTAAAGTGCCACAGGAATTAATATTTCCGAAAAGCACATGAAGAGGAAATTGTTAAAAGGATAACTCCGTCATGGAAAATGAGAAATGCAATTCACAAAACAATAATTTATCTCAAACACCAAAACTGCAATTCTCTTCTCGACGCACGTTCCACCAATCGAGTTGGCGTCTTAAGGGTGGAACGTTGGTTGGTGATTGGTTGGTGAAATGTACGTAGTGAAAAGTGTTACATATCTGATAATTGAAAAATGTACTAGCGGAATTCATTCTGCGCCTGAAGTTTTATATGAGCGATAACTTCCCATTGATAACTCCACCTCCACACTTTTGAGCTTCTAGCACTCAACTGTTACCCATCTTTTATACCTGATTACACTGATAATAATAATAATAATAATAATATATTTATTTCACTTGTTGAAAGGTACAAAGGTTATACAATAACAAGGAAAAAGTCAACAAACATACAACAAACATACAAATATACAACAACATACAATAATTCATGAAAAGGGATAAAATTATTGATAAAATTCATCTAAAGAGTAGCAATTTTTGTCAATTAAAAAGGTTTTCAATCTTGATTTGAAAATATTGATATTGGGGGCTGTTTTTATATTTTCGTGTAATTTG